>ML105958.1:0-163786 GCA_003697995.1 Taxidea taxus jeffersonii | reverse complement strand
AATTTGGACTCATTCGACCTGGCTGCAGGGTCCCGGATCTTATCTTCCACACTAAATACTCTTTTATTTGTCTCTACATTGTTTTTTACTTGCATTAGTATGTTAGATCAGGTGTTACTATTATCAGGGAACTGAAGGTCAATTAAACAGCTAGAAAGTGACAAAGCCCCATATTTGAAACCAGGTGCCTCATAGCCTATAAAAATATGTATACTGGCAGGTGTTGGAACCCAAACAGCAGCATAGGCAAAAATAAATCTATAAGCCAGTGATGGTACAAATACATTTGCTGAAAGAGATATAAAACAAAATCCATACTTCCACCCCTCCACCCCCATACCATGTGTTAAGCCTTGTGTTAATTTCCTAGGGCTACCGTGACAAAGTATCACAAACTGAGTAGCCCAGAACAACAGAGTTGTGTTGTCTTGTAGTTCTGGAGGCCAGAAATCTGAAATCAAGGTGTCGTCAGGGGCGTGGTCCCCCCTGAAGACTCCAGGGATGGAACTGTTCTAGTCTTGTGTCTCTGAAATTTTTAGTTTGTGATAGTTCCTTGGCCTTTAGGAGCATAATGCCAGTCTGCACATGGTCATCTCCCTGTGTCTATGTCCAGATTTCTCTCTTTTTATATGTAAAGACATCGGTCATTTTGAACTAAGCCCACCCTACTCCATTATGAGTCCATCTTAATTACATCTATAAGGACTCTATTTCCAAAAAAGGTCACATTCTGAGGTATTAGGGGATAGGTTTCAACACATGAATTTGGGGGGGGGGCACAATTCAATCCATAACATACTCTAAGAAACATAGGTGGAAATGAAAGAATTTATATTATATTATATATATTCCATCTTCTTACAGCTTGTGCTGGAACTCTGGATAATTCAACATGAGGAAAATACTACCTCTCTCACGGTTGCCTAGCTCAAGACTGGTCTAGAGCTCTAGTGAATAAAGGGAAGAGGCCCCTAATGAGGGGAGGTGTACTGACTATCCTCCCATCTTAAGAAATAGCTTCATTAATATAAACTTCTATTATCCTGTACAAAACAGGTTTGAATATGTGACTGTTTAAAATAATAATCTCAAAAATATTTATTCTCTCCTGAGTTATAAAGATAATTTAGCATAAAGATAACTCAAGCCTCCAGTGCTTACATTTTGGGGGAGAAAGCCTCCAAGAAAAGATAAACCTATATTTGAAGTTGCTCCAGGAAAATCAAATGCAGTGAGTAAATTGGTTGTCTGAGGAATTATCAAACAAAAATTTTTGTCAGCGCATCATAGACTTTAGAAACTTCAGAAGAAATCTGGGAGACAATGTATTTAAATCACCCATTTTAAAAGCTACAAAATGAATCTCAGAGGAGCCTGCTACATCATACAGTATTGAACATTGCTGGTTGGAATTTGAGTCCAGACATCTGACTTCAAGTTTATGGTAATCTTTATCCTGATTTCATTTGTGCTGTTCCCCCTATTAAGTCAATGCACTCAAAGTTACAGATTAGTGAAAACCTAAGTAAAATTCAGGTTCACACCTATTTATTGCCAGTGTAAATCCCTTTTACAACCTCATATCATCTTGCCAGTGACACAAAATATGCTGAGTAAGGAAATGAGCATTGGGAATGCATGAGAAGCTTCTAATTTAGGGTAGGGGAAGGAGCGGGGGATTTGCAGTGTGGGAAATAAAAGGTAGAGATTGTGAATCAGCCTGGTTTTTTTGTCTAGCATTTGTAGGTCTGTTAGAAGATGGCATAGGTGGTTTAAGTGTCTGTGATGGTTAACAATCTGTAATAGGTCTAGGTCTTTCTGGACATTAAAATCAAAGAACATCATCAGGTTTTTTTCATTTTCTTTGAGTTTTTTTTGCCTTCTTTGAGTCATTTTTAAGATTCTTTTCATTAGTGCTGATAGGTCAGGTATATAACTTGGTAGTTAGTCAAGTAACAGTATATCTTAGAACAAATAATACATGTCTTTGAAGAGAAAATTAATTTGTAAAATGAAAAGCATAATTAATCTCAAAGTGTTTTTCTTTGATATTACTATGAAAATTAGGGTGGCAGACCTGTCATTTGAAGTAGGTAAGATGAGAATTCAGCTTTTAAGAATCTCTAACCCTACTTTTGTGCACTTTTTTAAAAGCCAGTTTTAACCTTAGGTTTAACATTACTCATCCTCAAAGAACTGCAATGGATGGGTTACCATTTTAAGTGAGTTTTATTTACTATATACTGAAATAGATGGTTTTGCATGTTACTTCAGTCTTAAACATCGTAGTCTCTCCAAATAATAAAGTGAGTCTAGATCCATGGAGATATATATATATCTCCTGTTATATGTAAAACAGTATCCAGATTAACATTTCATTTTCTTCCAGCTTTATTCAGATAAAATGCCTGAATGCTATAGTTTATAATCAAAGCATAGCTAGAGAAGTGCTAGAAAATAATAGAATGGAATATGTCAAAGGGTTACAAGATCCAACTTGAAGGAACTCTTAATGGCCAAAATCTGGAACAATTTGAACAACAGAATATGTAACACAGTGTGGAGTTATAATCCAAAGTATAAAATAAATAGCTTTGAAATAAGTCCATACTGATATAGATAAATGATTGAATAACTAAATAAATGGGGACAAATATATGGGAGATAAATTCCTTTGAAGAATTCCATAAGAATTCCAGATAATATATGTAGATACTTCCCTGCCCCCAGAAAATGATGCTTAATGCTCCCTTACTCAGCCCTTTGATTGTAGACTATACTGAATAACTCCTATACAAAGAATAGAGAATGTGTAAGAGATAATAGTGATGTAAGGGACAGATGGTGACTACACTTGTGATGAGCATAGCATAATGTATAAACTTGTCAATCAGTAAGTTGTATACTTGAAACTAATATAACATTGTGTGTCAACTATATTCAGATAAAAACAAACAACACACACACACCAAAAGGAAAAATAGACAAAGGGTGAGGTGGGCATGGGAGATAACTTCAGAATGAAGAAACTTGGCAACCATAATCTCAGATAAAATTAACAGTTCTACAAAATACCTAACCTAGTGCTCCTCAAAAGTATAAAATGAAACAACACAAGGGACATCTGAGAAACTGTCACAGATCAGAAAAGGCTCTGAGATGTAAAGACTATGTAATAATGCATCCTGAGTGGGATCCAAAACCAGAAAAAGAACATTAGGGGGGAAAAAAGCTAGTGAAGGGACACCTGGGTGGCTCAGTTGGTTAAGCGGCTGCCTTCGGCTCAGGTCATGATCCCAGCGTCCTGGGATCGAGTCCCACATCAGGCTCCTTGCTCCGCAGGGAGCCTGCTTCTCCCTCTGCCTCTGCCTGCCACTCTGTCTGCCTGTGCTCGCTTGCTTTCTCTCCCTCTCTCTGACAAATAAATAAATAAATAAATAAATAAATAAAAAGCTAGTGAAATCTGAATAAGGTGTGAAGTTTTGTGGAGTTTAGTTAATAGTAATGTACCAATTTGTTTCTTAGTTATGGCAATTCAGTATAATAAAATGTTCATAAGAGAGACTGCGTAGAGAGTATGTAGCTACTCTGTGCTATCTTTGCAACTGTTTTTAAAAAATTATTTTTACTAACATACAATGCATTATTTGCTCCAGGGGTACAGGTCTGTGAATTGTTAGGCTTACACATTTCCCAGCACTCACCATAGTACATACCTTCCCCAATGTCCATAACCCAGCAACCCTCTGTTTTGTGAGATTAAGAGTCTCTTATGGTTTGTCTCCCTCCCGATCCCATCTTTCTTCATTTTTTCCTTCCCTAACCCGACAACCCCCTGCCCTGCCTCTCAAATTCCTCATACCAGAGAGATCATATGGTAATTGTTTTTCTCTGTTTGACTTATTTCGCTCAGCATAATACCCTCTAGTTCCATCTACATCGTTGCAAATGTCAAGGTTCATTTCCTTTGATGGCTGCATAGTATTCCATTATATATATATGTATACACCACATCTTCTTTATCCATTCATCTGTTGATGGTCATCTAGGTTCTTTCCATAGTTTGGCTATTGTGGACATTGCTGCTATAAACATTCGAGTGCACATGCCTCTTTGGGTCATTACAATTGTATCTTTAGGGTAAATACCCAATAGAGCGATTGCTGGGTCATACGGTAGCTCTATTTTCCACTTTTTGAGGAACCTCCAAGCTGTTTTCCAGAGTGGCTGTCTTTGAAACTTTTTTACAAATATAAAACCATTACAAAAATATTTATTAAAAAATATAACTACGTGTACATACCTGTGTTTTCCCAGAGCTATGGTGGATGATATAACAACTTTAAAAAACCAAAACAACCAAACAAAGCCCCTTAGAACTAGCAGCTATAGTCATTGATTTCAGGGATGCCTAAAGCATCCTAGAGAACAGTGGTTCAGCCAGTACTATTTTACTTGTTTAAGGATTTTATTGATTGATTGATTGATTGATTGATTGCGAGAACACGAGCCGGGGGAGGGGCAGAGGGAGAGGAGATAGAGAATCCCAAGCAGACTGCACTCAGCATTGAGCCATGTGTGGGGCTCAGTCCCACAACCCTGAGATCATGACCTGAGCCGAAATCAACAAGAGTCAGACATTCAACCAACTGAGCCACTCGGATGCCCTCAGGCAGTACTATTTTAAAATAGTTCTGAAGTAACTCTTTCTCCTCCATTCTTAATTCCTCAACCCGTCAGCCACTGTTCCCTTTCCACAATGCTGGCTCTGAACAAGCTGAATTGCTCTATAGCTTTGAGAAAGGAATTTCATAGACTCCCTACCACATTCAGAGGTGGTCAAAACCTGGTCCCACTAGTGTCCCCAGTCTCATCTCCCTCAGTTTCCCACTGTCTCCTCATCTTCAAGTAACAATTCTCAGTTCCTTAAATCTACCATGTTATAATGTCTTGTTATGCCATTGCATATCCAGTTACCTCTTCCAGGAAAATTATTGCTCCCTTGAGTGTTAGATCCTTCAAGATTCAATTTATTCATCTCTACAGATGCTTTCCAACTTTGCCTAGGTTGCTTTTTTTTTTTTTTTTTTTGGTCCCATAAAAATCTTGCATATCTCTATTATAGCATTTATTATTTGCATTATTGCTTTTCATGCCAGTCTGTAAACTTTTAAAAGGTATTTTTCACTAGTATCTCTAAAGTGCCTGATGCAATCAGTGCTTAATAAATGTATAGTACATAAACTGGAAGAAATTTTGAAGTTTTATGGATGTCATATATTTGACATTATGGGTATGAAACACTCTTCTACATTAAGTAGGCTAAGTCCAGTGTGTGAAATAATTTAAATCTGTCATTCATGTGAGTATTTTTTATTTAAAATATCTCCAAACACTAGAGCATACATAACTTATTTTTGAATAAAATGTATTTTGGCATATTTGTTTCATATATGAAGCTATAGAGTATGAAAGAGTAATCTCTACACTTAGTAAGCTGAGTATTTCTCTTAAAAGCATAGTAAATTAATGAAACATGCACTTAGCTTAAATAACTAGGTTGGCTAATTTATTTTTAGCTCTGTAGTGTATCTCAATCTTTAAAATTGTTTTCCTTTTTAGGTTAGTGTTATAATCAATGTTATAAGAATTTATAAAATGTGTTTATGGTGTATTAGTAGTCCAAGGGGTGCATTTTATCTACCATCAGAGGAAAGAAATGCAGTTATAATATCAATTTATGAAAACCTTTCTTACCATAAGTTAGTGAACCTGTAAATATATGGTGATATTATTTCTGAGCATAGTAATTTAAAAATACATACTGATGACATTTAAGAAACATGAGGGAACAATTTACCATAAATAAGGAAGTCTGAATCCCAGATAGCTTAGTTATTAAGTAGCTTTGCCACTCTGATTCAATTGATTAATGTTTGTATCTCAGTGATTTTGTACATGAAATGGGATAATTAATATTTGCTCTGCCTTCTTCTATTGTTATTTTGAAAATCACCTTAAATGATGAGTGTGGAAATTCTTTGGACTATATCAAATATGACTCACATGGATAATATTGTTTTTATATTACATAAAAGACTTCAGAGGAAACTTAGTGAAATCTCAAATCTTTTATTACATTGTACTTTCTGCCAAACTACATAAGCAAAGACTGTCTTTCAATATGTGGGAGTTGGAATTACGTAAAGACAAATGTGAACAAATAAAGACACAGAAACTAACAACTTTGATGTACTACAGTCAAATACATTGGGGATAAAATTCTCATAACTCTTATGTCACAGATGGAAAGCATACCCTGAGCTCCCCATGCAGAAAGGAAACAAAACATCTCTCAGGACTTTGCCTCAGAACTCTAAGGCCCTTGCCACTATCAACCACCATTCAAAGGCAGCATATAAGACAAAGTTTATGTCCACATATTAAATAAATGAAGCCCTTCGCTTGTTTGTATCTTGACTAGTTTGAGCCTTGATTCTAGCATGCATCGGGAAAATGGAATTATTCTGCAGTGTACCAAAATCAGTTTAAGATTTGGTAAAAATAAAATTATGCTCTGATATTTGATGTTTCATTTTACAGAAATTTGATAGTCATTTGTAGTTTTTATGATGAAGGACAGATAAAAAGACTCATAGTAAAGAGCTCTACATAAGACAGCATTATCTTCTTGCTACTTAAAAAAATATATATAACTGGCTGAAATATTCCACTCTCTTTACATGTAATTATTCTTATTTTGAGATGTGCATCCATTCATTTCTTTGTTTTCCATATACAGTCTTGATTGGCAGAGCTGGTCATGGTGGCACAGGTAAGGGATACGAAGAGAAGTAGGACATGAGGTTTGTTCTTAAGGTGCTTGCTTTCCCTGGTGGGATTCCAGTAAGTCAACAGCCATTACAAATACAAGTTGTTAAGGTTTTAGAGAGAAGCATCCACTTTGGGAACCATGGTGGGTGAAGAGGAGCATCACAGAAGAAATGCCTAAACGCAATCTGTAAGAAGAATAAAATTTTGCCAAGAATGGGGTTGTAAATGGAGTATTATGTAGAAAGAGCATGTCTTTGAAAACACAAAATTCTGGAGGAGAAAAAGGTATAATAAACTTAGGGAATTGCAAATAAAGTGTATGGCATGTGTATTAGTTTCCCAGAGCTGCCATAACAAGGTGCCAAAGACTGGGTCTTAGAAACATATTGCCTCATAGTTCTGGAGGCTAGAAATTGGATATGAGGGTATTGGCAGGGTTGGTTCCTCCTGAAGGCTGTGAGGAAGTATCTGTTCCATGCCTCTCTTCTAACCTCTGGTGGTTGCTGTGGATTTTTGGTGTTTCTTGGCTTGTAGATACATGACACCGATCTCTGCCGTTATCTTCATGTGCTCTTCTTCTTGTGTGCCTCTCTGCCTCTGTGTCCAAATTTCCCCTGTTTGTAAGGAAACCTGTCGTTTTGAATTAGAGCCCACCCTAATTACTTCATTTTACCTTGATTACCTCCATGAAGAATCTGTTTCCAAATAAAGTCACTGAAAAGTTCTGAGGTACTAGGGGATAAGGCCTCACATATCTTCTGGGGAAACACATTCAGTGCATAAAGTTTGAGTAAGGCTAGAATATAGGATGTATAAGAAGGTGGAGTGAGCAAAGGGGAAAATGGATAAAAACATAGAAATGGGAACAGAAGGACAGGCCTAGATTAGTTAAAATAAGGACTTCTTAAGTAGAAACACAAGCACTTATTCCAAACATACAATTTAAGTAGATGTGTTTTAAGGATAGAGATAAGTACATTCTACCTGCGATCACAAGATCTGGTTCTATGTCATGATAGATTGTGTAGATTTTAGGGATGTGGGACGGTGTGCTTGATTATTTCATCTTTAGTTCCTCAACTGTGAAGGAAATTTTTTTTCTTTAAAGCAACATTATAAAAATAAATGAGAATCATAGAAGTACAGATACTAGTAAAGTTAAACTATTTTAATAAAATAAGATAGACTGAATCCTAAGCTCAATTTTATTTTCCCATTTCATTCAAAGTAATTAGACACTAACTTGAACCAGTTTGCTTTGCAGCTTACTTGTAAACGGCTCTCCTCTCTCAACCCCTGCTTTTCCTCGCAGTTTATCATAACTCACAGCTTTATTTCCTACTTTGTCCAACCTGAAGTGCATCATTTCTTTCACTCTGGAAGAAAGCCCGCTGCCTTCTGTTGCATCTGCCCTGAAATCCCCAGGCTGTGCTGGAATCCGGTCACCTACCTACTTCCTTCCCACAGCCAGCTTGTGAGCTCTGTGGGCTCCCTGCAGCAGTAGCTGGCAGCTTGTTGCCCCTCCATGTATGGCTTCCAGATGGAGCTGAAGGGTCAGTGCTGTTCACCACACCGTCCTCCCTACCTGGGAGAAGACCTTCCAGAATTCAGCAGTCTGCTCAAGGGCTCTTCTCTACTCATGCTCCTTGCTTTCAGCCAATGAACATATTTAAAACTTCAGAGAATATAAGTTTTTCTGGTTTTCCCTTTCTCTGCTTTCTTTTCAGATATATTCATTAAGGTTAGTGAAGTCACAGGTGCACACACTTTCTTGTCTCTAGTTTTACAGAAAATGTTCACCTCTTTTCTGCAGGTCTTATCCTTAAACTGGTGACACTGCTCCTGTCTTAGTTCCTTGGACTGTGACTAGCTACTCTTTTTTTTTTTTTTAACATATATTGTATTATTTGCCCCCGGGGTACAGATCTGTGAATCATCAGGCTTTCACATTTCACAGCACTCACCATAGCACATACCCTCCCCAATGTCCATAACCCAATCACCCTATCCTTCCCCACCCACCCCCCAGCAACCCTCAGTGACCAGCTACTCTTGACATCTGTCCCTCTTCCTTTTTTTTTTTTTTTTTAAGATTTTATTTATTTGACAGAGAGATAGAGAGTACAAGTAGGCAGAGAGGCAGGTAGAGGTGGGGGAAAAGCAGCTCTCTACTGAGCAGGGAGCCCGATGCGAGGCTCTATCCCAGGACCCCGGGATCATGACCCAAGCTGAAGGCAGAGGCTTCAACCCACTGAGCCACCCAGGCGCCCCTTGAGTGATTTTTAAACTTAGTGAGGTCTGGATTTCAGGCACACTGCTCCACTCATCTAAACCTACAAATCCAGTGTCATTGTTCAGTGCAATCAATATTTGCACAACATATTTGCTTACTCAATAGCTTCCTTGAGATATACCTCAAGGACTCCAACACAGCATTCCCTAGGTTAAACTTTATAAACCTCTGCTTCCTCCTGTCTGCTGTCTTAGTGAACAGTATCACCCAGCATACAAGCCTTCAAATCTGGGTGTCTTCTGATACTCTTCTGTCCCTCTCATGTCCTCTGTTTGAATAGTTACCAAAGCCTTAGATTCCTGGTGTGTATCCTGCCCCTGTATCCACATGGCTACTGCTGTGCTTAAATGTGTGGTTTTTCACTGGGCTAGTGAAATAAATTTCAAACCTATTTTATATTTCTCACAAGCTTTTAAAAAATGTTTAACCACTCTCTCACAGCCTGGGATAAATCTAGTTTCTTAGAATGGCATTAAAAGGCTCCCCTCCTGGTGTTGACCGAAGTCTAAATTATCTTTTGTTTTTGCTTTTGTTTGGCTGTGATGAGTCATAGACCCACTAGAGACTCTAATGAAAGCTGTAGATGGTTTCTTCACAAAACGTCTCCATGCACACAAGCTCATACTTTGTTGTAGTGATGTCGAGGGGGTTCACAGTCTCCCTCAGCTCTGTCCATGAATCCCATAGTCCAAACCAATCTCTTGGGACACTCTCCAGCACTTTCAGCAAGGCTGAGACACCCGCTGAATGTCCTGCTTGATGGTCCCCTTCACACAACCCCTGGCTGCTCCATTCACTGGATGAGCAGAATAAAACCCACACATCTTCTGTCCGTTAGCCTATGGTCACCTCTAGACCTATCCTCATTCTCTCTTCATACATACAGGTATGGGTGATTTTTTTTCCTTTGTGAACCGGTTATGCATGACTTCTTTTAAAAGGTAACAAAATAACCTAGGGTAGACAGTCAAATTTAAAGCTAAAGAGCCTTGGAATCAGAATGACGTCAGTTAAGTGCATAGCAGAAATGGTTATATTTAGTAAGCAGTGTAATGTCCCCTGACCCAGATACTGAGAGTTTTAAACTTTGAGGAAGGAGAAATTTCTTCTCCCAAAGTAGTACCATTTCTAGCTTTATGATGATACAGACCCTTAAGTTGGTTTTAAAAACTGCAGAGAATTTGGAAATGTGAAGATGTGAGGTAGAGAAGAAGATTAGTGAGGATTTTCAGACCCAAACATTTGCTAAGCTGCTTTTCATTCTAGAAATTAGAAGCTTGGTTGTATCATTAGATTTTTTTATGGTACTATGTTAATCATAAGAATATAACTTTCACGTAGTTCACGAGACTTATTCCCTGACCTATGTATTTATTTCTTACTAGAAGTTTCCTTTTTTGAAATTCATGCTGAGTTCATTTTTCCAATTTTCTGCTAACTATAGTTACTGATTTGTAAGATTTAAGACATTGGTTTATCAAGCCTGTTTTTAGGAAAACTAATCCTATGGGAAACTCATTAAGGAAGTATTCCATGGGCTAACACCCTTGTGAGTCACATTAGCATTGTAAAGGCTCTGAGAAGTTCTGAGAAGAAATTTCACTTGTTTAAGTCATTACTTCACAACTTAGTTGAGCATAGAACCGCTTTCCCATAACAGCGGTTATTATCTGAAAGGACTATTTCTCCACACTTTGGGGAATTATAATGAAATATAAATATTCATGTGGTATGCAGTCTCTTTCCGAATAAAACTATTTATTAAGCATCCAAGATAAGTTGTTTTACATTTTTATTCACATTTCAAAGATTCCAGAATATTCCTTAACTTAAAATGCTTTTATCATAAGGTATATGTATGTTTCAAGTATTTTTTTTATTAACCTGTTGTAAGAGAGCTATTGAAATATATTTTAAAAAATCAAAGTAAGGGCACTTGGGTGGCTCAGTCAGGTAAACAGCTGACTCTTGATTCAGGCTCAGATCACGATCTCAGGGTGATGAGATCTAGCCTTCCATCAGGCTCTGCTCTCAGTGGAGAGTCTGCTTTTCACCCTCTGCCCCTCCCCACCCTCACTGCTTGGTCTCTCCCTCTCTCTTTCTCCAAAATAAATAAATAAATCTTTTTAAAAAATTCAAACTGTATCACAGATCTTTTGGAACCAGAAAGATGGCTAAGTTTCACATGGTTTTCTCCTTCACCACTCATTTGAGAAAACTAAAGCCTAGAGAAGTTTAAGAATTCTGTAAACATCATGGAGAAATTCTGTAGTAAAACCAAAACTTCAAATGAATGTCTTTGAAAAAGAGCTCAGTGTTCTTTGGTTGCTCACTAATCCAATCCATTGCTGAATAATACATGTATAAGTAATAAAACTGATCCTACTTGTGATGACAATTGAGATTTTTCATGACTTAAGATTCAAAACAAAAACTAGAAGCGTTTATGTAGATGTCCAATTTCAAATACATCATCACAACTAAACATAGTTGAAATGATATTGACCTGAGAACAAAACCTTTAACAATAATTTAGAAATAAAATTTAATATTCAGAAGAAATGTTTTTAAAAGAACTAGTTTTTTAGAAATATTAACTCTATAAAATACAAAGTGTGAATGGAGGAAAGATTCCTTTCATTCTTATTTGTTTGTTTAGCATTTCATTTAATGAAATGTTTTCTTACAAGATGAAATCACTCTTGGAGATCAAAGTCATTAGGAAAACACAGCAGTTTGTGTTTATTAGTTGATTCTAACCAGTTCTGCGGTTTAAGCACAAGTTGTTTTTCCAAGGCAGAGGCATTTCCATCTGTTAGGAAATACAGACCTTTAAAATTTGTTTCCACTATGGCATCGTATCATAACTTCTTCTTCCTCACTACCTCTGGAAGGCAGCTATGCTCACCACTATACCACCAATGTGTCCTCACTACCTTTGAAAAATTTAGGGCATATCGTGCTCTCAATCAACCACATAAAAACATGCTTAAAAGAGAAAATGTGTCCTATTCTCTTGTTATATTTGTATACAAAGTTACTTTTTAAGTTATAATTTAAGTTTATTACTAAGCATGCCAGGTCATAATCCAGTTTTTGGGAGCTGTAAAGGTATAAAGGCTTATGCTCCTTTCTTTTTTTTCTTTTTAACTTAAAGTGAGTATTTGTGTGTATAAGAAAAACCTCTTTACTTTCAGGAAACACATCCAGTCTTTTCAAGATTAAGGAAATAACACACCACATATGCTATTTTAATTAGACAATATTAAATACAAACTAAAAGTCTGGTGGACTTAGTTCCAATATGTCTGTAACTTTATCACCATGTGGAAAATTAACATTACAAAGTCAAATGTGGCAATAAAATATACAGGATAAGGTATATTTACTAAAGAATAAGATATATTCATGAAGTTTATACTCATAACATTGAACCATTAGTAGTATATTTTATATTAAAAATTAATATGTATAAACTTTTAAATTTTTAATTTTTCAGCTATTCTACTCTCCCCTGGCCCTCTTCATACCACCTTCAGTATATGCTGTTCATCTTCAGTTCAATCTTCTCTACCAATTTTGGATCCACACAGAGGTAACTTTTTTTTTTGAAGTTTTATACCTAAGTAGTTAGCCTGAAGAAATGTCCTGGAAATCGACTAGCAGCTGATTTATTGTGTAAGAAAAATCTTTGTCTGCCTTCTTTAAGGAGAAACATCTGTTCATTTTTATTCCTTTTTATTGAATATATATTGCAAAGTTTATAAGAAGCAATGAGGCCAGTTGGTCTCAATTAAATAAAACAATTTTTGAACTATTAAGTACCAAAACATTCTAATACTATATTCAATACAATATCTTCCTGTATTACAGTTTATTAAACATTGTTTACCAAAAGATGTTGAAATTCACTTCAATTTAAGGATATAAATTTATACCTATAAATTTTTATATATTTATAAATACATGTAATTTTACGTATTTAGTATGTTATTTATAATTATTTTATACTATAATTTAGTATAAGATAATAAACAATACCTATATGTCAGTATTGATACATTTTAATGTACATATTTATACATACACATACATATATCAGTCAGTGGGAACTCCTCGAAAAAGTTTTACAGCTTAAAGAAATTGTGAAAATACCATTTGATTGAAAATCTTGCTTTAATTTTAGAGTTTAGGTTTTATTTAGAGAGTGTTCAATATGCTTAGCCTTTTCCCCCCCAGAAAAGTGAGCAAATATAATTTCTTGGGTTTTATGTGCTATCTCAAATTGTTAGATTTGAATGTTTGCAGATAGATCATTAAGCAACTGATTGTTTTATGAACTATGGTACTGTTCTGGTTGTAAAATACCAAAAATCACAGGCCCAGGAAAACTTTTACTTATACACATGAGAACCTCTCCAAGCATTTCACCTTTGTTGCAAGCTTTTTGAAGTTCCGTAGGAAACATGTTGACAGGTATTGCAGCTGGTTGAACAATAGCGCAAATCACAGCTGCATTCCATACCAAAGCTTGATACAACAAAGTGCATTATTTCATTAATCTGCAGGATTTCATGCTACTGCTCTTCTTAGAATAAGGAGACTGTTACTATGACTTTGGACATATGAGCCATTATTTGAAGACCTGTGGTGAAACAACATTGCATTTTATGGCAGTTGACATACATCAAACAGTCAATAGGACAACCATCTGAAAGAGTTGTTGAGGCCAATTCTGACTGTAGAGGTCAAAGACCAAATTTGTTTAAATCAGTAGAGGAAAGCATTCTGATGATTTACATGGAGGGGTTAAAGGAGAATTACATTTTTAATAGCAGCTCTGCTACAGGTCAAGCCATGTGTTGGATCAGGTATTAGTTTGGACACAGAACAATGGTGCCTAAGTAACTTCCGCCTTTTCCTGTGCCCCTCTGAAAGGTCTATGAGCTAGAGTTTCATCGCAGTATGTAAAGGGGCAGTGGGGGAAAGCCAGTGGTGAGACATTTCTTTTAAGCTCAGGACCTCCAGGTGGCTTCATTTCCAAGCTCAAAAGCAACACATTACAACCTTTCACTTGTCTTGTACCTCATATTTTTGAAAGTACTGTATCATGTATAATTACTACAGTTGAGCTGCACAGGAAGCAAGAACACACTTTCTGCAATTGAAGTTTGGCTTTTGAAATTTTAAATTATATTATTAGGTGTGAATACATTTATAAGATGTTTTTTACAGCTGTGCATTTAATTACATGTATTATTATAGACACATACTACCACTTGTTTGAAATAACAGAACCATGCAGGAAGTAGAACCAAGAGATTTGTAACTGGCTGTTTCAGGGGCAAGTGAAATTAAGACCTAGAGTGGGGAGAAGATTTAGCTTTTAAAAATAATTATTATTATCTAGTGATTGCCCTAATTTTTTAAAGTTTAATACACAGAAACCATACTCCACTCATAGAAACCCTATGCCAGCCATGGTACACATGACAGTGGTGGCCAAGGAGCCCTGATTCGTCCTGAATGGAGGTTTGATTCTTTCAGTTGTTTCACGGCTACTGACAGCCGTGAAATCAGTTTTCACTCTGAAGGGGATTTGGCATTAAGGAGGTACGGATTTTCTCAATGGGAAGATAAGCTCCTTCATGTCAATCAATCAGGGTAGGATAAGATAAAGTAAAAAAAAATTAAAAAATAAAGCAGAACAATAACAACATGCTTTTGAAAGATTGTATGTGAGAGAAAAAATAGATCCTAAAACAAACTAAAGAGTTTATAATGAAATTTTCTGTTTACTTTTGGATTACTTTGATGAAGACACAGCAGTGTCCATCCCCTTCCTCTTTTCTGAAAGTTACAAAACCGTCTGCTATAAACTGTACTCTGCTGTTTAATTTTTGCCCCCATTTTGTTTATTGCTCATTCATCTAAAGTGTCTGCAGCACATAGTCAGTGAAGCTCTTTTCTTCTAAAGGCAAGTAGAAAAACATTATTTAATACATGTTTTAAACTACATTTAAAACATGTTTTAATCCATGTTTGTGGAATGCTGTCATTTCATTTGAGATTTTAGATGATATTAGTTAGTATTAGTTGATTAGGTATAGTTAGTATTAGTTGATTCACACAGTACAAAGAAATAGTGGCATCTAGTACCTTATCATTATCTGTTACCTTTGATTTACTATCATTGTTGATGTACATATCAGTCGATGCTTGTGCAGAGAAATATAAAAGAGAAATAGTTCTTTGGTATTGAAGATTTGAACCCACATGATTCAAGGATTTTTATAGTGCTGAACTAAAGTCCCTAAATGGAATATGATGCAGTTACAAACAAAATGAGCCATCTTTTTAAAAAATTTTTATTTGTTTATTTATTTGATAGATGAGATCACATGTAGGCAGAGAGGCAGGCAGAGAGAGGGGGAAGCAGGCTCTCCGCCGAGCAGAGAACCCAATGCGGGGCTCAATTCCAGGACCCTGAGATCATGACCCCAGCTGAAGGCAGGGGTTCAACCCACTGAGCCACCCAGGTGCCCCTGAGCCATCTTTTTATGTCCTAATATGGACAGATACCCCAAAAAATAACAGTGTATAGTGTATGCTAATATTTACATTAAAAAAGGAAAAACAGCTATATATTTTATATGTTCACAGATGCATGAAATGTTTCTAGAAGTACAGATGGGTCTCTTTTCCCAGGGGAAAGATACTTGGGTTGACTAGGGAGAAGGATTAGAATGAGATATTAACATTAATCTTACCCATGTTACTGTGGGCAAGGAGCTCTCTCTTTGGGTAATATTTCTCTAATAATTGATGATGTGCAGTATTCCAGGTACTTATTGGGCATTGATGCATTTGCTTTAATAAACTGCCTGTTCGGGATGCCTGGGTGGCTCAGTTGGTTAAGCGGCTGCCTTCGGCTCAGGTCATGGTCCCAGCGTCCTGAGATCGAGTCCCACATCGGGCTCCTTGCTCGGCAGGGAGCCTGCTTCTCCCTCTGCCTCTGCCTGCCACTTTGTCTGCCTGTGCTCGCTAGCTCTCTCTCTCTCTCTCTCTCTGACAAATAAATAAAAATAAAAAAAAAATTAAAAAACAACAACAACAAAAAAAACCTGCTTGTTCAAGCTTTTACCTATTTTTTACTGACTTGTTTGCCTAAGTGACTTGGAATTCTTTATAGATTCTTGTTATAAATCACTGTCAGATATATGCATTTTAGTTATATTTCCCCATCCTGTAGCATCCTTTTTCATTTTATTTTTGATTATTTTGTAAAAAAGTATTGAATTTTTAAGTTTAATTTATCTTTTTTTAATGGTTAGTTTAGGTGGGTTTTTCTTGTTTGTTGTATTTTCTCTGTGAACTCTTTAGCATTTTTATGAATACCCACTTCTGTTGCACCATTTAAAAGTAGAAACTTTCTTTCAGCCTTTAGATTACCTGAATCCTCTGTCGAAAAGAAATTTACGGTGTGTGGTCGGCTCTAATTTTAGGCTTCTGTTCTCTTCCATTGATTTCTTTCCTCTTATCCCAATCCCTCACTTTATTATTATAGCTTAACAGGAAGACTTGTTTGTACAATCGATTAAAAAAATTGTTTACAAATTCTCCAGGATCTTCTTACTTTCTTATTGTGTAGTCTTTGAATAGAAAGTTTTCTTTCATTCCTTTGTTTATACCATATATTTCTCTCTCTCTCTCCCACTTTTTTTTTTTTTTTCCTCATTGCTTGGAGTTCACAGGTAGTATATTTTAGGTCAAATTTTGAAACAACAAAACATGGCCATGATTTCCTTAAACATTGTATATACATCTTTCTCTCTCTCCTCTCTTTGGACTCAAAATGCATGCTTATTAGACTATTTGATATTAATTCATATCTCAGTAATGCTCTAATTTTTTTAATTTCACTTTCTTATTTAGATTGGTTAATTTCTGTTAACTTGTCTTCAGGTTTAATTTTCTTTTCATCTGCTATCTCTAACGTACAAATTTTAAGCCCATTCAGTGGATTTCCCACATCAGATATTATGCCTTAAATTTTTGAATTTCCGGGGCACCTGGTTGGCTCAGTGGGTTAAAACCTCTGCTTTCAGCTCAGGTCATGATCCCAGGGTCCTGGGATCGAGCCCCGCATCGGGCTTTCTGCTCAGCGGGGAACCTGCTTCCTCCTCTCTCTCTGCCTACTTGTGCTCTCTGCCTGTCAAATAAATAAACAAAATCTTTAAAAAAATTTTTTTGAATTTCCATTTCTTTTTTTCCTTTTTATTTATTTATTTTTTTAAATTTTATTTTTTTTCAGTGTTCAAAGATTCCTTGTTTATGCACCACACATGCTCCATGCAATACATGCCCTCCTTATTACCCACCACAGGCTCACTCATCCCCCCACCTCCTCCCCTCCAAAACCCTCAGTTTGTTTCTGAGTCCACAGTCTCTCATAGTTCGTCTCCCCCTCTGATTTCCTCCAACTGACTTCTCCTCTCCTTCTCCCAATGTCCTGTGTTATTCCTTATGCTCCACAAGTAAGTGAAACCATATAATTGACTCTCTCTGCTTGACTTATTTCACTCAGCATAATCTCCACTCCCGTCCATGTTGATACAAAAGTTGAGTATTCATCCTTTCTGATGGAGGCATGATACTTCTCATACAACTGTCCCAATCAATATGACACACCTATAGAGTAAGTATCAGCAGAAGTTATGGTATAGAAAAGCCACAGGAATGCAGTGTGCAGAGTTAGAAAGCCTAAGAGATACGTAGTGGAATTATGAAGCTACATAATTGAAGAGACAATAAGAACTGGAAGTTTTCAGAAATGTGGAGATAGAGAAAAGAATAGGAAAACGTAACATTACAGCAGCAAAAAAAAAAAGACCTGAGATTTAGGTCTGACTTCTTCATACAACTAATAGAGTGGTTTGCTTATGGCCCTTTTATATCCAACATTATAATTTTCATGGAAGTCTATCAGTATTTATCTGTTCTTCAAAACCTCATGGAGTCTACCAAGACCCAGTCTTGTGTAAAAATGTGGTTTTAAGTACATTTATCTATTTCACCTTACCATTTTATTAACCCATTATATATAAAATATATAATATTTATAACATGAATTCTAAGTCATGATTGCAGAGAAACAAGTTTAGTTTATCTCAGATTTCTGTAGCTGTTATTTTGTTTTTTGTATTAGAATTATTAAGCTAGTTGACAAAGCTTTTTCATTATATTAATTAATATTTATTTTGCATAAAGGCACTTGGGAAGATATTCTTGAATATTTCACGTACTGTAATTATTAAAACCTAAATATGCATATCATAGCACATAATTATTAATCTCAAGTGTGTTTTTTAAAACATAGTAAAAGTGGGGCACCTGGGTGACTTTAATTAACTCAATTAAACATCTGCCTTCAGCTCAGATCACAATCTCAGGGTCCTGAGATGGAGCCCCAGGTCAGGCTCCCTGTTCTGCAGGGAGCCTGCTTTACCCTCTCCCTCTGCCCTGCCCCTAAGCTCGGGCTCTCTCTCTATCTCAAATAAATAAATAAATAAATGATTTTTAAAAACATAATAAAAGTAGGGTCACCTGGCTGGCTCAGTCCATAGAGCATGGGACTCTTGATCTCAGGATCCTGAGTTCCTGCCCCGTGTTGGGTGTAGAGTTTACTGAAAGAAAGAAGGAAGGAAGGAAGGAAAGAAGAAAGGAAAGAAAGAAAAAGAAAAAAGAAAGAAAGAAAGAAAGGAAGGGGAAGGGGAAAGGAAAAGAAAAGAAAGTAACTATTTACATAATGTAAACTGTATTTTCCTTTTGTGGCCTCAGGAATTATATTGCCTGAGTTCAAGTCCTGACTTCATTTATTACTGTTACTGTGACCTTGGACAGTTCAGTTTACCTTCCTGTGCCTTAGTTTCTTCTTATATAAAATAAAGATAATAACAGTATACAGTATTGAGTATTAAAAGTAGTTCATATTCTAATCTATAGATTAGATGTTTGTAGTACTATTTTTTTATCTTTTCTGTAAACTAGATACCTATTATAGTTTATGTCACTTACTAACCATTCCTAGCCATCCTTATGATTACTCATGCACATTTTGTAACTTGTGATTTTAATGCAGTCCGTATTTTGGTTAGTATGAATTATTAATATGAATAAATGCAGCTGGATTTTAGACTTAAGGAAATAATGCACAAATTTGCTTTAGAGAAATGTATATCTTTATGAGTTTGAGATTCTGATCATGAAATGCATTGTTCAGGTTTTTTTGTCATAATCTTTTTATTCTAGTTCAGGAACTAGTCAGTGTAGAAAATTATGAAATTTGCCAAATTCAATATATCTTTTTAAATATTCCAAATGTTATATCCCACAGACATCCACTGAGTGCCTATTTCATTTGTAGTCTTGCATATAGTAACAAAGACAAAAAAAAGAAAGACTGGAACAATGAGATATAATATTCTGGATGAAGGAAAAGTAACTCAAAAGATATTTTAAAATGACTGAATTTTAGAAGACTAAACAGTTACAGTTATCCCAAGCCACAAATTCTCAGCTACTGATATTTGTCATTTGTTTGATCTGTCCCCAGGAAAAAATTGAAGAGATGAAATTTCTGTTTATTTGTGTCTAACTTATTTAATTTTGCATGTCATTTACTTATCCAGAACTCACGTTTTCAGAAAGTATTTGAAGCATTTTAACAAATACTATCTTATTAAAGCTTCATAACAAGTTTATGGAATAGGTAATACTGTTTCCTCAAATTAAGTATACTAAGTAACTTCTCCTGCATCATAGGAGTGGTAAGTTTCAAAGGTGGGCTTTGTACTGAGTAGTCAGGCTCCAGATTCCTTGTTCTCATCCATTTCTGATCTTACTGTTATAATAACCACCATGTATTAAACATCCAATATGTGCTAAGCAGAAGATTTTCATTTAATTCCCATAAAGTAATTTGAATCACTAAAGGTCAACTAAACTTTTATAGTTTGTAAAGAATAAGTATAATTTCAAATAACCTCAGTTAATGAGGCTTTATTTTAAGGGTACCTGTAGAAGTACATGCAACAGGAAACTATCCCAGAAATTTAATAGACAATTTCAGAAAACTGGAACTTTTATATTCACCAACTTTTTGAGCAAACACTATCCTTTTTCAAAGCTAAGAATATTGAGATTCTGCAATTTATATAATGTAACTGAGCTAGCTTCAGAGCTCATAACCGAGCTTGTGTTTTGGCCATTACCTACTTATTACCCTTCCTCTTCACTCTATTTATTTGGTTATATCTCAGTGTACCATGATGGGAGGCAATAGGGTTCATAAATAACCCACATTGCACAATGAAAGAAGTTCAAACCTATTGGTTAGTTAAGAGAGAACTCAGTTGTAATCTTGCCTGGATCAAATTACTGTGTGACCTTTATACACATCTGTTTGTCCCTCTTAAAATGTAATCTATCCTCAGAAGTTAGTCCTACTGAAAATCCTTTGGTGATGCTTAGTTGCTTGATGAGCGAAGTCTAAATTGCTTTAATTTAATGTTTCTCATGCACTGCCTTCAAATAGATTTCTGGTGTACATCCTGTTACTTTCCATTCTGTGCAATTCATTCAGAGTTGACTACTTTCCATTTCCCAAATACATCTGCTATATAATTATTACTGTTTCTCTTCTTTCACATTTTCTACATTTTGCTATTCTGTACATTCTTTAAGGCCCAAATCAAATCTTCATAAAGCATCTCTTCTATTAAGAGAAAGTACTTATGTAGTTCAGACCATGTGTTGGTCACTGCTAAGTATTTCATAAGATTTGCTTATTTAGGGATGCCTGGGTGGTTCAGTCAGTTAAGCATCTGCCTTCAAGTCAGGTTAAAATCTCAGGGTCCTGTGATGGAGCCCCATGTAGGACTCTCTGCTCAGATGGGAGCCTGCTTCTCCCTCTCCCTCTGTCCTGCCTGCTTGTGCATGTGCTCTCTCTCAAATAAATTAAAAAATCTTTAAAAACAAGATTTGCTTGTTTAATTATCATACAATCCTATTGTCCCCATTCAAAGAGAAGTTGACGTATGTAGAATTAAATAACTTGGCTAATGTTGTAGCTAATTAGTAGTAGATATGTGATTCAAAACCTGGTAAACTATTTTCCCCCTTTCCTCCTCTGAAATCTGGTATCAGTGATTTTACATTTCTTAGAGATGACCAGATTATGTGGAACAACCCCAATATATGTCTGTTTTCCTGGCATAATTGTTAATAGCTCATCCTTTCACTCTTTCAAAGTATTACATACTCGTTTTCCTCCTAAACAGCTCTTGATTTCTCTTAACCTTTCTATTCTGTTATCTCACCTTAGCTTATGCTCCCTCCATCAATTATATAGATGGCTGTGATAGAATATTATTCTCTTCTATTCCTACAGGCTCTTCTCTCTTCCAAATATTTGCATACATCAGCCATGGTGGTGATTTTAGAAACCCAGTTATATCAGGCACTGCTAACATAAGTACAAATATCCACAATTTTGAATGGCTTTCTGCTGCCTCCAAGACAAAAGCAAATACCTTAAATTCATGAATGGATTTCAGGGTTCTTAGAACATGACCCTGCCTTACTGCTCTGTTCTGATCCCATTAGTCAGATGCTCCAGCTAAACCACACTTCATTTTGCTCTCACGTACTCCAAACGTTTATTCATTTTTTGTATTTATATATACTCTCTTTCTTGATGACCTTTTCCAAACATTCTTCATAATGCAACTCAGTTACCACTTCCTTCTGAATGTCTTTTTTCACCTCCTACTTAACTCTGTAAGTGCACTTTCCTTTTTTTTAAAATTTTATTGTATTTTTTCAGTGTTCCAAGATTCATTGTTTATGCACCACACCCAGTGCTCCATGCAATACGTGCCCTCCTTAATACCCACCACCAGGCTCACCCATCCCCCCAGCCTCCTCCCTTCCAAAACCTTCAGTTTGTTTCTCAGAGTCCATAGTCTCTCATTGTTCTTCTACCCCTCTGAATTCACTTTTCCTTTCCTTCTCCTAATGTCCTCCATGTTATTCCTTATGCTCCACAAGTAAGTGAAACCATATGATAACTGATTTTCTCAGCTTGACTTATTTCACTCAGCATAATCTCCTCCAGCCCCATCCATGTTGATAGAAAAGTTGGGTATTCATCCTTTCTGATGGAGGCATAATACTCCATTGTATATATGGACCATATCTTCTTTATCCATTTGTCCATTGAAGGGCACCTAGGTTCTTTCCACAATTTGGTGATTGTGGCCATTGCTGCTATGAACATTGGGGTACAGATGGCCCTTCTTTTCACTACATCTGTATCTTTGGGGTAAATACCCAGTAGTGCAATTTCAGGGTCATAGGGTAGCTCTATTTTTAGTTTCTTAAGGAATCTCCACACTGTTTTCCAAAGTGGCTGCACCACATTGCATTCCCACCAACAGTGTAAGAGGGTTCCCCTTTCTCCACATCCTCTCCAACACACGTTGTTTACTGTCTTGTTAATTTTGGCCATTCTAACTGGTGTAAGGTGGTATCTCAATGTGGTTTTGATTTGAATCTCCCTGATGGCTAATGATGAATCCATTCCTGGTTAAAACGCTTCAAAGTATAGGGATAGAGGGAACATTCCTCAACTTCACAAAATCGATCTATGAAAAACCCACAGTGAATATCATTCTCATTGGGGAAAAGCTGACAGCCTTCCCTTTGAGATCAGGAACACGACAAGAATGCCCACTCTCGCCACTATTGTTCAACATAGTATTAGAAGTCCTAGCAACAGCAATCCAACAGAAAGAAATAAAAGGTATTCAAATTGGCAAAGAAGAAATCAAACCCTCTCTTCACAGATGACATGATACTTTATATGGAAAACCCAAAACACTCCACCCCCAAACTACTAGAACTCACACAGCAATTCAGTAATGTGGCAGGATACAAAATTAATGCACAGAAATCAGTTGCTTTCTTACACACTAACGATGAAAATATAGAAAGGGAAATTAGAGAATCGATTCTATTTACTATAGCACCAAGAACCATAAGATACCTGGGAATAAACCTAACCAAAGAGGTAAAGGATCTGTACTCGAGGAACTGCACTTTTCTTTTCATTACTGCTGTGTTTATTTCCATTTCCACATTGGGAGTTAATGAATAAGAATAAGCTCTGTTGGGGGATGTGAATACTGTAACACATTGGTTCCTGCTTATGAAAAGCATTCAGTTAATAATGCTGAAGTTTACTTCTTATACATCTATATTGTATTTTTTACTAAACTCTGTTTCTCCCATTATTCTGAGTTCCTTGATAACAAAAAGTAAAATATGGCTTGTCTATTATAAGAACATATGTTTGTGTATATAAGTACATATATTATATACATATAAACTTTAATAAATACATATAGCAGTGTTTAAATACTTATATCTCTTGTTGATAATAAGTAAATAAGTTTGTTATGTTTATACTTATCTGTACTTATATCTGGGGTATAACTATGCTGTATCTCCCTCATATAAATTTTTAAGGGTTATGATCATGTATCTTTTAGAATTTTAAGGGATTTTTGAGGAAGAAGCAGTAATATTTTAAAATAAATGTTTTTGAAAAATACTTATTATAACAAAAATCAAATTTCATGCTTCTTGTCTAACAGGTAGTTATTTCAATAGTACCTAATAAACCTTCCGTCCTGGAAATAAGCTGAGACATTTCACAGCACTTTTGTCTGTTTACTCCCCTAATCCCTTTTATTCCTCTCTGAATTTTAGGTTCCAGTTCTCTCTTCTCCCTTCTTTAGAATTTAATTTAATTCACCATTTTCATATTGTCTCTAATTACATAGTCTGTAGCACTAACGCTAATTATCTTACAGATTTAACGTCAGTGTTTCCAGTGTCTCATTTAACATATTCACAAGAATACTTGACAGTACCCAGAGTTAACATATTTGAAATGTGTTTCATTATGACTCAAGTTAGCTGCTCTTCTTTACTTCCATTGATACTTCAGGTCAACATCATGGTCAAATCTTGATGTTTCCAAAGAATGCTTTGACCTCTTTGTAGCCTGTCTTCAAGTCCTATTTGTGTTCTCTCTAGAAGTGATCTTTTGTTCTGTTCTGTAGTTACCTTTTAAGATAATTCACCCTTAACTTATTCATGTATAATTTTGTAGTGTTTTCCCAAATGTATTAGATATGCAAACCTCTTTGAAGTTCATATATTTAAAAAAAAATAGTTCTTGAGTGCCTACTCTGTGCCAGACAAAGAGACTACTTTAGCCTGATGACCTGAATTGGCATCGCTTGTTACTATCATTTTGAGGATCATGTCTCCTTCAAGAATCTGTTACATTCTAGTGATTCTTTCCTAAAGGAAAAAACTTCACATAAAAAACAATTTCATTGAGCTTCCCAAAGCCCATCAAAGGACTAAAAATTCATAGATCACTATTTTAAAATGTCTGTTGTGAAAGTAATGGAATTTGAGGGTTTCCAGCATAAAGGAGAAGTTGGGAATCTACTAACAGAATTAAAAAGAAGACTATTTTAAGACCAAGAAAGTAATAATACACAGTGTCTAAGAGTATAGGTTGTATAATCAAAGAGAAATCTATCCTCTGTTGGAGTTTTGTATACTCCTGTGTTTGCATAACCTAAAAGTATTCCTGCATAATGGAATCTTAAGAAATGCTTGCTGAAGGATGGGTATGAATATTTAGTAGAGTTATAATTCTCTGACCTTGCTTTCTAATCTTTAATGAAGGTAATCATACCTACCCATAAAAGTGCAGTGAGGCTTAGTAAAATAACATATGTTAAGTGTATATGGTCAGGTAAATAATACTAGTTATTATGGTAGCTATTATGAAAAAAGTCATAAGACTACATATTAGAATTGGTACAAAAGGTTAGAGTTGGATGGATCACATGCATGTATCAGAGTTATCTGGGTGCTTACTCAAAATATAGAGCAATAAAGACCCCTTCTAAGAACCATAGAATATACATAAATCTCCTCTGATCAAGGGTAGGAATCTGCAACATTGATATTAGGAAGCTTGAGCACCATGAATATGGGAGCTCACAGTAAACTTCTTAAAGACAAAGACTATGTTTTATTCATCTTTGTTTTCCCATTGTCTTGAACTTGGATGACCATCAACAAATACCTTTTTTTTTAAAGATTTTATTTATTTATTTGACAGAAAGAGAGATCACAAGTAGGCAGAGAGGCAGGCAGAGAGAGAGGGGGAAAGCAGGCTCCCTGCTGAACAGAGAGCCCAATGTGGGGCTTGATCCCAGGACCCTGAGATCATGACCTGAGCTGAAGGCAGAGGCTTAACCCACTGAGCCACCCAGGCACCCTAACAAATACCTTTTTAATTGACAATTGAGTTGATCTTATTAACTAGACTTTTTATAATTACATATGTATTGGAGAAGATAAGGAGAAACAAATTCTCATAGTAAAGATTTAGATCAGAGAGGACTGAATTGTGTTCCTTCAGATTCCTGTGTTGTAACCATAATCCTGAATGTAATAATATTTGAAAATGGGGCTTTTAGCAAGTAAATGGGTCATGAGAGTGAAGTCCTCATGATGGGATTCATTCCCTTGTAAGAAGAGACATGAGAGAGAGGATACAGTAAGAAGGTTACTGTTATCAAACACTAAATCTTCTGGCACCTTGAACTTGAAGGACCTTCTTGCCTCCATCATTCTGAAAAGTAAATGTTTGTTTTTTAAGCCGTCTAGTATATTGTATTTAGTTATAGCATCCTGAACTGACTAAGACAATTGTTTTGAAAACAGGACAAATGAACTTGAGACAGATACTTGTAACATCTAATCTACTGACTGAAAATCCATTCTACATTTGACTTTAAAAGATTAGTACTTGCGGGACACCTGGGTGGCTCAGTTGGTTAAGCGGCTGCCTTGGGCTCAGGTCATGATCCCAGTGTCCTGGAATTGAGTCCCACATCGGGCTCCTTGCTCGGCAGGGAGGCTGCTTCACCCTCTGCCTCTGCCTACCACTCTGTCTGTCTGAGCTCTCTCTCTCTCTCTCTCTCTAATAAGTAAATAAATAAATAAAATCTTAAAAAAAATTTTAAAAGATTAATACTTGCAATTTTTTTTTAACACACAAAAATTTATAAAGGGTAACAATCAGGAGATCTGTCATATGAGATTATAAATTCTGTAATGCAGGTTTATATGTTTTATTGGTGGAAATATCTAATGCTTAGATAACTCCAGGTACATAGTAATACATTAATATTTATTGATTAATGAATATAAAGGCCACACCTAGAATTGGGAATATTACTATAATAGTGATCAAAATGTAGTTAGTTTTAGAATGAGTTATGTATTTAAAGCACGTATATAAGACTGCCAGTATTGGATATTTAAATAAGGACTACTTAATCCCTCAGTTTATTAGCTACCTTTTTTTTTTAACATAATGTTAGTAGTGATAATAGTGTGGTTCTTTTTTTCTCTGAGTACCCAAACTGGTAATATAAAACTTGTGTTTCACTAGAATGAAGTTTTATATGGTTATGCTTATGAAAGTTTCCTGTTTCCCTTCTGTCAATTTAATTAGTGTTGTTAAAAAAAGAAAGTCACCTGGAATCCACCTCTTTTTGAAGAAATACATTCAGTAGCTACTTGCATGCATTTTTCCAAAGAAAAATCAAAAGTGTTATTTAAAATGTAAGCCGAGACAAATTCAAATAAAATGCTAACTTGTCTAGCTCTTGTCCTCTTGTTTAAGGAATAATGCAATCATAAGTGACAAGAATCTAGCCTTCAAGATAATTTATTATAAACGTGGTCCTTTAAAACTGCTGTTTGTTGTATAAACATAGCCTAGTCTCATTCTTCTTAAAACTAAGCTTATAACTTTTTAACCCTATGGTATAGATTCATCAGAAATTTACTCCCTATGAAGCTCTTCATGATCCCAACAGTCCTGATTCCTCCAGATTGTTTTATTTCCAAACTATAAATATTGTTTTTCACTCCTCAGTGTGGAAATTCAGCTACCTTCATATTACATGCTTACTGAAGTAGAAAGCTGCCTAATCAGATAGGAAAACATTTGGCTGTGAATAAATCAGCATTTGTCGAGGATTTCAAAGTGTGAACCTAGGCAGACAAGCACACATCCTAAGAGCTCTGCTTTCTCTTGCTTCCCTGTAGAGAAATCAGAGGTTAATATGGCTGCTGCCACCATCTGTCTAAATACTTGAGTGTGTCATCTTGAATTAACATAGCAGAACTAGTGGGGGAGGTCATTAAGATTTTATTTTTACATTTCATCACCAGATGCTCTACAATATAAATTTATCCATAAATGTTCAGATTGATTAAGTTACTAACAAAGAAAACAATGAGTGTTTAAAAATCAACTAATTTAGAACAAGAAGTAAAATTATTTTAATATGTTAACTTGTAGTGTTCATGGATTTTATTCTTTTCCTAAAACTTTAAATGAGGAATTGCTATAGAATTTCTTGGTAGTAAAAAACATATTCCTATATATGTTCAACCAATAACAATGGACATTGTCACTCATTGTAACTTTAAGAAATAGTTAAATTACCTGTAACTAAATTGTAATTTCCATTATTCTATTTCATGATCTCTCAAAAGATCTTAACAGAGGACTTTTCATAAACTGAGCACTCAATAAATACCTCTTAAATAAGTGAACCTCACACAGTGACTGTTGAAGAAGCTCATGAACAGAAGAGAGCTCTCTACAGTGTTCTCCCGGGGCCATCACTGGGATTTTTTGCAAAGCTGCACTCTAGGGGGCTAGATAAAAGCATATATTTTTACTAAAGGCAATTCTTAGCTTTCGACCTAGAAAAGAACTCAGTTTGCTTCTTACTAGGTAATCTTGTGCCATTTATAAATTCAAGTGGGTTCTAAGTTCAAATATCTGTACTGTGAAATGGTAACAGAAAAGAAAAAAAATGAGTGCTTTTCTCATCCTTCTCAAAAGCACACAAAATTTTTGAAAAAGAAAACTTTTTATAAAACCTTTTTTTCTGAAATACCCTTCCATTGAAGAGTCCACTGGATGTAAATAAGCTTCCTATAAGAAGTGCCTGTGTATCACTTCATTTCCTTTTACTTCTAAAACCTAGTAAATCCAGAAAAATTCAATAAGTCTTTGCAGAATGAATGGACTGGCTGACAAGGGACTACTGGTTGGCTTATTATGCAAATATTTTTTCATAAGAAACTTCAATAAAAATTTATATAGATTTTAATTATCTGAAACACTACTTCCAATGCTGATAGAAAATGCTTATTGGTAATTTGGTACTTAAAATAGTTGTTGATTGGCATTCAAATATATATTTAGTATATAGGTAAATATATTTAATAAGGATAAACTTATATGTACACTTTGCTATATTTGTCCTTCAGATTTTCTGTCTATAAATACAACTATAATACTAGAATATATATTGAAAGGTCATGGAAATATTTGTAACTGCTTACTTTCCAAAAAGATATGCATAAGCCTATAGTTATTGTAAAGCTCTTCCCAAATAAAAGATTTTTCAAATTTTTTATTCATAAATGTACATGCAGATATGCTTAGTTGATAGATAGTTAAAAGAAGGAAAGAAAAAGAAAGAAAAGAGGGAAGGAAGGAAGGTAAACTACCATGAAATAAACAACTGATCATGGTATAATTATTAGTCCATTTAATTTTAGTTTGTGTTTGTACTGAATCTTGTGACTACTCTACTTGAAAAGTTTGCCATTTTCAGACCGCATGTCAAGCATATCATTCTTAGTTAAATATAATGTGACAATTATTTGTCTATCAGATAATAAATGTATTAGGAACAGGCTTAGTATTTCTCTTAAATACTGACTGCAGTGAAACATGGAGGCCCACAGTGGTATCAGGGTCCCCGGAACATCAGTCATGCATAATGCTATGAACAAAACAAGTCTTGACTAGTTAGAGTTAATGTCATCCCTGTAACCTATGCTCATCTGAATGCAGGCATTTTCCTGCTACGGAGATTTCATTTCACTTCACCCCCAGCCCAGTCACTCCTCAGCGCCTCTCATATTGTAGGCACATTCATTGTTAATAAGTGTTCTGTAAAACACATGCTTCTTAGGACATATTTTCCCTATTATGATTTTTTCCCTCTCAGACAGGAAGCATGAATATTTGTAAGCATGTCTTAGTTGGAAAGATATTTATAATTAACTATGGGCTCACACTTTATTTCTGAAAAGTAAGTGGTTAAAAATACTCCTATAGTTTTCAATAATATATTCCAGTATTCTTAGTACCCATTTGCAGGTAGAAAGACTGAAGGGTGGAAATATAATGTGACATTCCAAGTAGTATGCTAAAATTTGACAGAAGAATAGAATTGAGATGTTTCTTTTTAAAATGGATATAGAAAGTCTCTCTAGCATCAGTTGTCAGAGTTAAGTGAGAAGAGGCAATTTTCTGAACAGTTCATAAAAACAAAATTATTTTGTTTTGAATTAACTGAATTTTTGTTAAAAGCAAGTGGGGCCCTCCAACTTGTGCATTAGTTAATCATTTCTGCACTCTTAGGTGAACTACAAAAACCTAAACAGTCAATATTTCCCAATCAGAAGAATCAGTGAAAATAACCAAGAAATGTATAGAATAGAATATGTTAATTTTATGAGAAATAATTTCAGATAGTATATTAATTTAGGACATTTATTTTGATGCTTTACAGAGTTCAATTCAAAGTGATTTTTCCATTTCAATTTGAAAGACCTACAGAGGTATGTTTCTCAGATGATACGGAGTAATCAGAAAACTCCTAAGAGCTCTAGTGTGGAAGGAATTAATTGCAACTAATTCATAGTATATACTTAATTATTTGATTTACAACATGTACTTAATCAGTTTCTAGGGCAAAATTATTCCTGCTTGGTAACCTAGAAACAATGGAAGTTTCACTAACCTTTAGGTCTCTAAATCATTCAGCTCACTCAAAATGTGACAGCAGGGCAAGGGGGAAGAAGGGTCATAAGAACTCTCAGAAGCCATTTCAGAATCATTTTGTGATATGGAAACTGATATGGAGATTTTATATCTCTGGATCCTTTTAACTGAAACTGAAGCCCTTATAAACCTGTACTGAGAGAACATAAAAATAGTTCAAAAAATTCACCTGACAATGATCAGCAGAATTCAACTATCCCATTATCTGGACTCTGATTTTCTATTTTTCTGTTTTTTATCTGTCTGTATGTCTGTCTGTCGTCCTGTCTGTTGTTACTGATGGTTGGCCCCTTCATTTTATCTATTTATCTTAATTTTCCAATTCACTAGATCACAGGTCATGTTTGGATTTGCTCGCTGGGCTTTAAAGGCTGAGGGCACTTTAGCCTCATGTTTTGCCTCTAGTTTTGGGAATGACCACTAGGCTCATTCCTTAATGTATCCCTCCCTCCAGTTTCCAAACTAGAAGACAGGAATTATACAGTGCTTCCCTCCAGAACTGGAAAAAGATTGAAGTACAGCAAGTCACGTATACCCATGAAGCAGAGGGCATTCTTACTCTTGGGGTACTGTTCTGTGCATTGTAGGATGTTTAGCAGCATTGAAACCCACTACTTACTAAATTACAGTAGCACTTCCTCCAGTGTGACCACCAAAAGTATCTCCAGACATTGCCAAAAGTCCCCTGGGAGCACAGTCATCCCCATTTGAGAAACACTACTATAAAGGCAAAAGGGTTGGGAGGGCTGTGAGGTGGATTTGTCTGCTCAGTCTAATCTTGTTGGGCAGTCACTCTGTGCAAGGCCATGTTGCATGTGCTGTGAGAACCTTGAAGAGGAACAGGGTCCCATTTATCATAGAGGATCATAGGATCTTAGAAATGATCCTTTTGGAAAACAATGATTTCAAGAAATAGGCAGAAGACATATTACTGTTTCTGAAGTTTGGCTGAGAAATTAGCATCCAAGTTTTAATAGTATGGAAACTGAAAACACCATATAAATAAGAGGGGCAAAGGAAACAATCTGAAGACCTTTGTTTGGAATGTTGGTTCTTAACCTCTGAGGACTGATCTACTCCTTTGAGTATATGATAAAAATAGTAGTTTCCTCCCAGAAAAATACCCATCAGTACATACTCAAGAAAGTTGGTATAACACTTAAGAGTGTTCTTGACTTTCTGAAGCCCATTCATGGCCTTTCTAGGCATCCATGGTTCTCAGGTTATAGAACTCTGACAGAAAACGACAGCATACAAGACTTAGACAGTGCTTTGCGGACCTATGAAAGACCAGAGTGCCTAAAATCCCATGAGGGGGCAGTTTAGAATCTGACGTGTCTAGGCTCTTTATAAATACTCAGATTTCTTTTGACTGAGATGTAGTAAAAAAGTACTTAGTTATTGTCCATGAAACTTCTAAAAGTTTAAATTACTTTTATTTGATGGAAATATTTCTGTATCTCTTAGAAACAATATAATAGAAAAATAAAAAGAATCCTGAGTTGAAATCAAGAAGATTTTAGGGCTTCTTCCCAAGCTGTTTGAACTTGGACTAATAATTTAACTTCTCTAAGCTTCAGTTTTTATGCTTTTTTAAAAACAACAAAGTATGGGACTGTGTGGTTTTTAAGTCCTCTGTTATAAAATTCCATCATTTAAATTAACTTATCTAAATGTTAAGAAATAAGACAAAAAAATAACTTTCTAAAAATGACAATAGCTGCAGTTACTTCCACAGTAACATATTTTCAGGAAGTGATTCAAAGCTAGATGTGGTTGAATTGCTGAATGACTGAATTTGCAAAAGTGGGCGATAATTAAGTCATTATGCTCAACCCGTATTAATTATTGATGAGTTCTCCATGACTTTGAGTCAGAAGAGTTTTCTACAAGAGAGGTTCTAACTGGGCTGTCTGAATGATGAATCATTCCCCACCAAGGTGGTCTTCCTCAGCTCCAAGATACTCATAGGCACTACCAGGAAATTTGACTGTGGTTGCCTGTGTTGTACTTGGCTTTAACTTTAAAAAAAAAGCGGGGGGGGGGGGCTTTCGATATTGATATCACCATGGTTCAACCTGTAGAAGCAAAAGATTTTCTTTGAGAAAAAGGGCTTGACATTAAAAAATATATATATAATGCACTCAGCCAGGGCTCCAATCATATGAATGCACTCACCATTTGTGTGGCTTTAAATCTGGCTGCACACATGCCAGGACCAAGGATCAGAAATGCATCTGGGTAGCAGAAGCTGGTCAGTGTAGTCTCCTCCACCCCCTTTTGTTGTCTGTTTTTGCCACATATGTTAGGCACCAAAGGGACAAACAAGGATGAAATGGTTTTCTCCTTTTCCATCTGGTTCTCTGCCAGAGATACAAAGCCTGAACAGAGCATCAGATTTCAATGTTCTGACTGCTGAGAAACCCCACTTTCTTGTTCTCTATCCATCACCATTCTTCTTCTTAACAAATATTTTTCCACCAAGTACAAAGAAAGCAATGGAATCCAGTAAAATACAGGGCCATTTCTACTTACTCCCCTCCCAATCCCTGGTCATTAATACTCCCATTTGTGGGATAATACCTTTTGTGGCTTATTTGATAAGAATGTAGTCTGATGTAAGTGCTATATATTCACAGTATTTTGAACTCCTAGAATTAAAAAAAAAAAATACATGTAGTTCTTTGGTATAAATGAATTCTGTTCTGTGAGTTAACCAAAAAGTCTGTTGTTTGGAGCCCATAGGATATTTCTCGTGAAAATAATTTTAAAATGGTCATAAAACTCCATGATAAAAGACAGAATGGGTGGGGGAGTGGGGGAAGGAGGCAAAGAAGAAAGGAGAGATGGAGGGAGAAGGGGAAGGAGGCTAAATCAATACAGGACACAAAATATTACACATCCTTTGCACGCAAACAATTGTCTGTTCCATAATGGAAACTAAAAATCCCTTAGAAGCTTCACAGCACTATGGAAGGCAAGGACTGCGTCTTTCAAGTGTGTAAACAATGGGTTCAGTAAGGAGATGGTGGAGGCACCTGCCGTCTGGAGAGCTACAGGACTGCCACGTGGCAATGTTGCTGAAGCTTCTACCTCAAGAGGGAATGGGACCCCACAAGCTAGGGACAGTGTGACTACTGCAGCTGTTCACATTTGCAGAGCAATTTTTAACTGAGTGTTTTAATGTCTGTCAGACATTGCCAAAACATGATTAAATCCCACTATATAAGGAGTTGCAATCTAGAAATTTTGGGGGAACTTAAAGATCTATTAAGGCTAACAGCATTACTGTGCATTACTAGAGTAATAATTGCTTTTATGTAAAATTTTATCCTGAAATTTTTCAAACATTCAGAAAAGTGGAGAAAATAATAGAATACATTTATATATATATCCACCATTTCAATTAAAAAATCATTATGATTTTGATTCATTTTCACTGGTTATCTTTTTTGCTTTTTCTTTATTCATTGCCAAGTATCTTTTAGCAAAACATCGATCTCATGTCATGTATAATTCAGTTATACAGCTCGAAAAAAAAATTACATCTTCCTACATGATGACAATTCCAACATAATTTGCAATAAAAACTATATTTTATTGTGTAGTAACCCATATATAATCATTGTCTTAACCCTCCTTGTCTATAAAATGTCTTTTTTTGTTTGGTTTGTTCAAACCAGTATTCAAAACAAGATCACCACACTCCATTTAGTTGTTATGTAACTCAAGTATCTTTTTATCTTGAGCAGTCCCATTTCTGCTTCTACCCCGTACCACTGACCTGTTGCCAGTTCATGTGGATGTCATGATTGTCAGGGGATGTTTTTTCCCCTTGAGCATCATTTAACTCATTCTTTTATTCCTCATATGTCCTCTAAATGGAAATTAACTCCAGGGGTGAGTAATTTCTTAAAATACAATAGTGTTTTGATTTTGTCATTAGTAGGGGCTAACAAATCCATTTAGATCATAATTAAACATTCTATTATCTGCCATGATGGATGGAATAATAGTGTAATCAAAATTAAAAGGGTTCCCGTATTGCTTAATGTTGATTATATAGCACACCAAATGTCTTCTATGTGGCCTGCTGTTCTTTTTTATGACACCAACCTGATTCCTACACTCCTTACAATTTGCAGACTCTGGCATGGGGATTCTTACTGAGAAATGTTGAGAGAGAACTTTAAAGAGTTATAGACCACATTATGAAGGGTCCTTAACTGCAACAAAGAACAGGCCACTTCATATATTTGACTTTTAATCGTGCCTTTAAAATGGCATGAAGATGGTGCATCTACAGGTAAAAAATCACTGGAATTATATTCGAATAAGCAGAATCACCCTAATGCAGTAGTTAAAAGCTGTTGCTACATGGCTGAGTATTGGGTGAAACCAACTCTCAACTAACCAGAAAGCAAATGTAATACTATTGTTTTCCCTTTCCCTAGTTATGCGCTAGTTATCATTAATCAACAAAGACACAGCTGAAAGGTGAAGAACATGAAATGACATGGGACCTGAGAGAAGTGTGCCTTAACAGTGATGGTGTATGAATACTGTGCTGCTTATAATACTCAGATTGTTATTGTGTAGATATTTTTTAATATTTGCCTTTTAAACATGAGGAAGCTGAGTTATGAAAACCTTAAATTGAGGCACCTGGGTGGCTAGGATGGTTAGGTGTCTGCCTTCAGCTCAGGTCATGATCTCAGGGTCCTGGGATCCAGCCCCATGTCGTGGTTTGGCTCCCAGTTCAGCAGGGAGCCTGCTTCTTCCTCTCCCTGTGCCTTTCCCCCTGCTGTGCTCACTCTGTCTCTCACACTCTCAAATGAATAAATAAAATCTTAAAACAAGAAAAAGCTTCAGTTGTTTTCCCAAGATCACATAGTAATAAATGGAGGCAGCCTAACTCTTAACCTTTCTACCACTATACTGCCTCTTAGTATACAGTTAGAAACTAGTTATTTGAGAGAGAGAGAGGGAGAGCATGAGAGGTAGGGGAGAGAAAGGAAAAAGGGAGAGGGAAAGAGAAAATCTTGAGCAGGCTCCACTCCCAGTGTGAGCCCAATGCTGGGCTTGATCTCACGACCCTGAGATCATGACCTGAGCGGAAATAAAGAGTTCGACACCTAATCCACTGAGCCACTGAGGCACCCCACAGCTTATTGTAATTTTTATGTGAATACCAGGAAGTAGAGAAACTTCTGACTCTGAGGCCAACCTTGAAACTTGAAATATCGCTTATACCACATGGGCTTTTAACATGAATATATGTAGACATTTATTGATACCTGTGTGTATAAATATAAATATTGCTTTTGTTTTAAACAGGTCATCGATAACCTTGGTCCTTTGGAGCTGATTATTAATACTCCTAGCCATCATAGGGTTCATCATGGTAAAGAAATTTAATCTTTTTTTCCTTCTTCATTTCCTTAAAAAGAGTATTATTTTGTACCTTTTCATCACAATTATTCAGCATAGTCACCATGCACTGTATAAACAGGTATCCCTGCACCTGGACAAGTCTCATTTCCAAAGCAAAGATTGGAGGGAAAACAAACAAACAATGGCAAAAAACAAAACAAAACAAAACAAAAAACAACAAAAAAACCACCTTCGTTGGATTTTCCTTTTTGTCTAGATCTCAGTTGTAATGGAAAATGAGTTAACCACCTGAGGGGATGCACACTTTTTACATTGAAGGTGTCGGTTGAAGGTCACTTCCTGACCCGGTGCTGAGTGTCATTCCTATACACAGCCAGAAAACCTCGGTCTTGAAAATTGTTGAGACTTCAGGAAAGCCTAATAAACAGCAACTCACTTTCTTGCTGAAATCCTGTAAAGTGCATTAGCCTGACAAAGAAAAAAATCCCGTGTGGCTAGTGCCTAAGTTTTAAAGACAGGATAAGACTTAACAGAAATGTTTGCATGTGTGCACCAAAAGACCTGTAGAAGAATGTGCATAACAGCATTATTTGTAATAGAAAAAACAGATAAAATTAAAATGTTTATCACAGTAGAACAGAGAAATTGTAGACGATGCATGTAATGGGGAATTATGTAGCAATAAAAATGTCCAAACCGTTGCAGCTTGGGATGGCCAGAATAAATCTCACAATGTTGAGAGAAGGAAGAGAGTAATAAAATAGTAAATATTGTTGTAGTTCTTTTATAAATTTCCAGGCACCATAGACAGCACTCAAACACTGCAGGCCTGCCTTCCCTAGGGGCAGGTCCCTTTCCTCCTGGCAGGAAGCAAATGGAAGCATAAGCCGCACCCTTCCCCACCAAGGACTGGAGAGGGTGGAGTCTAGCTGCATATGCTCAGTTTCCTCTTCAAACTTCTTAGGCATTTCCTGGGGCACCTGAGTGGCTCAGTTGGTTAAGCATATGACTCTTGATTTTGGCTCAGGTCATGATCTCAGGGTTATGAGATCAACCCCATGATGGGCTCCTCACTGGGCATAGAGCCTGCTTAATATTCTCTTTTTCCCTCTCCCCATCCCCACCCCTGCTCATGCTCTCTCTCTCCCTCTCTAAAAAAGAAAAAAAGAATCCAAACTCCGTAGGCATTCCCCAGCTCCAAGGAGATTGTTAGTGAGGGGCTGGAGAGGCCAAGGGTTAAAGACTGTTCCTTCATGTGAAATTGGGAAACATAAGGAATGGAGAAGAGTAAGTTCACACTGAAGAAGAAACAGTTGCTAGTGTCCTCTGTTTGACTTCAGGGCGCCTTCCCACTCATGTTGTTTTGAATCTGGGTTTCTCAGCGTCAGCATTATTAAAGTTTTAGACCCAACAGTTCTTCATTTGGAGGTGGGAGGTTAGGGGTGGGACTAACTATTATAGGATGTTTGTCTCTACATACTAGATGCAAATAATATCTGCTCCTAGTTGTGACTCTCAGCTGTCTTCAGACATTGCTCTACGTCCCCCGAGAGGCAAAATGTTCTCCATCCCAACTAGAACCACTGCTTAGCCCACATATGGCAATGGGTTTTATGTCTGTGTAGCCAGCTCCACACTGCTTCTATGCCGGGGGGAGGTTGTCTCTTGTGTCTTCATTTTCAAACATATATTTGCTTGTATGGAAAGCATGTAAAGAAATGATACATAAAGACAGCTGAGTTTGTTGGGGGCAGTCACTTGATGGATTAATATTCTTTTTCCTTTGATTGACATGCATGTGAATATAGTACTATTTAAGCAACTTTTTCTTATTAAAGAAACTATGCCCAGCTATTTCCATTTAAATTCTAATTTGAATACTTTGGAGCAGGAAAACTATATATGTTTTGTGTTAATAAAAATAATCAAGGGTAATTTAGTTTTCACTTAGTCTTTTATGATTTAAAAAAAATTGCCTCAGTTCAAGTAGAAAATTTTCTTCCTGTGAAACATGCAGAGAAAAGGGGTAGAGATAATAACTCACTTAAAAAATGCAAATATACCCATATTATTTATCTTATTTCCTATTGCCTTTGTTTTGTGGGCCATTTAATCTTTAATTACTACTCTTTGATAGTCTTAAAGTAAAATTACTTAGAACTTATCCGAGATGTCTAAAAAACTAGAAAATTATGAGCAAAAAACCTTTTTAAAAAATATGGGATAGGTTGGGTTATGGACATTGGGGAGGGTATGTGATATGGGGAGTGCTGTGAAGTGTGTAAACCTGACTATTCACAGACCTGTACCCTTGTGGCAAAAAATACATTATATGTTAATAAAAATAATGAATAAAAAAATAAATAAATAAAAATATGGGATAATTCTAGATATATGTAGTTTTAAGGTATTCTTTGCTCTTTTTAGTAAAATTAACTCAAAAAATAAAAGAATAAAACCAGCTTATTAGCAAATAATTAATGTTGTCAGTGAAAAGAGATTCCTAGGAAAATCATTTTGTTTGATGTCTTAATTTTGTGAATGGGTCCTAAAATACAATAAAATTTTTTAAAAGCATAACTTCATTTTTCAAAAAAAACATTTTTTAAATATTTGTTTTGTAGGCAGAAACCGTTATTGCATAGACAAAAACTACGCCGGCGTTCTTATTATATGGGATAGAATTTTTGGTAAGTAAAATGTATATGAATTTAAAAATAGTAACTTAGCTCCTTAACTTATAGAAAGTCAAAGATCATATCCTTAATGTTTATCTTCCAGGGACATTTGAGGCAGAAAGTGAGAAAGTTGTATATGGCCTAACACATCCCATTAATACATTTGAACCATTCAAGGTGCAGGTAATGTAACTGATTTTATTCTTTCTGAATTGATTATATCCTTTCATAAATCTTCTATTAAAAGAATAATCAGTTGTTGAAAGGTGAAAGTATATTACACTATCCTGAAAATAAGTTTTTTGTTTGTTTGTTTTTTAATTTAAGCTTTATTTAAACATATAATGTAACCCCACCACCCTCTCCCAACCCCTCTTCCCCCCACCCTCCTCAGTTTGTTTTATGACATTAAGAGTCTCTTTTGGTTTGTCTCCCTCCCGATCCCATCTTGTTTCATTTTTACTTTTCCTACCACCTTAACTCCCACCCCCATTGCATCTCCACTTCCTCATATCAGGGAGATCATGTGATAGTTGTCTTTCTCCAGTTGACTTATTTCACTAAGCATAATATGCTCTAGTTCCATCCACGTTGTCGCAAATGTTAAGATTTCATTTCTTTTGATGGCTGCATAGTATTCCATTGTATATATACCACCTCTTCTTTATCCATTCATCTGTTGATGGACATCTAGGTTCTTTCCATAACTTGGCTATTGTGGACATTGCTGCTATAAACATTCGGGTACACGTGCCCCTTTGGATCACTACGTTTGTATTTTTAGGGTAAATACCCAGTAGTGCAATTGCTGGGTCATAAGGTAGCTCTATTTTCAACTTTTTGAGGAACCTCCATGCTGTTTTCCAGAGTGGTAGCACCAGCTTGCATTCCCACCAACAGTGTAGGAGGGTTCCCCTTTCTCCACATCCTCACCAGCATCTGTCATTTCCTGACTTGTTCATTTTAGCCATTCTGACTGGTGTGAGGTGGTATCTCATTGTGGTTTTGATTTGTATTTCCCTGATGCCCAGTGATGTGGAGCACTTTTTCATGTGTCTGTTGGCCATCTGGATATCTTCTTTGCAGAAATGTCTGTTCATGTCCTCTGCCCATATCTTGATTGGATTATTTGTTCTTTGGGTGTTGAGTTTGCTAAGCTCTTTGTAGATTTTGGATACTAGTCCTTTATCTGATATATCGTTTGCAAATATCTTTTCCCACTCTGTCAGTTGTCTTTTGGTTTTGTTGATTGACTGTTTCCTTTGCTGTGCCAAAGCTTTTGATCTTGATGAAGTCCCAATAGTTCATTTTTTCCCTTGCTTCCCTTGCCTTTGGCGTTGTTCCTAGGAAGAAGTTGCTGCAGCTGAGGTCGAAGAGGTTGTTGCCTGTGTTCTCCTCAAGGATTTTGATGGATTCCTTTCTCACGTTGAGGTCCTTCATCCATCTTGAGTCTATTTTCGTGTGTGGTGTAAGGAAATGGTCCAATTTCATTTTTCTGCATGTGGCTGTCCAATTTTCCCAACACCATTTGTTGAAGAGGCTGTCTTTTTTCCATTGGATGTTCTTTCCTGCTTTATCGAAGATTAGTTGACCATAGAGTTGAGGGTCTATTTCTGGGCTCTCTATTCTGTTCCATTGATCTATGTGTCTGTTTTTGTGCCAGTACCATACTGCCTTAATGATGACAGCTTTGTAGTAGAGCTTGAAGTCGGGAATTGTGATGCCACCAACTTTGGTTTTCTTTTTCAATATTCCTTTGGCTATTTGAGGTCTTTTCTGGTTCCATATAAATTTTAGGATTATTTGTTCCATTTCTTTGAAAAAATTGGATGGGATTTTGATAGGCATTGCATTAAGTGTGTAGATAACTTTAGGTAGCATAGACATTTTCACAATATTTATTCATCCAATCCATGAGCATGGAACATTTTTCCATTTCTTTGTGTCTTCCTCAATTTCTTTCATGAGTACTTTATAGTTCTCTGAGTATAGATTCTTTGCCTCTTTGGTTAGGTTTATTCCTAGGTATCTTATGGTTTGGGGTGTAATTGTAAATGGGATTGACTCCTTAATTTCTCTTTCTTCTGTCTTATTGTTGGTGTAAAGAAATGCAACTGATTTCTGTGCATTGATTTTATATCCTGATACTTTACTGAATTCCTGTACAAGCTCTAGCAGTTTTGGAGTGGGGCCTTTTGGGTTTTCCACATATAGTATCATATCATCTGTAAAGAGCGATAGCTTGACTTCTTCTTTGCCGATTTGGATGCCTTTAATTTCTTTTTGTTGTCTGACTGCTGAGGCTAGGACTTCTAGTACTATGTTGAATAGCAGTGGTGATAGCGGACATCCCTGCCGTGTTCCTGACCTTAACGGAAAAGCTCTCAGTTTTTCTCCATTGAGAATGATACTTGCCGTGGGTTTTTCATAGATGGCTTTGATAATATTGAGGTATGTGCCTTCTATCCCTACACTTTGAAGAGTTTTGATTAGGAAGGGATGCTGTACTTTGTCAAATGCTTTTTCAGCATCTATTGAGAGTATCATATGGTTCTTGTTCTTTCTTTTGTTAATGTACTGTATCACATTGATTGATTTGCGGATGTTGAACCAACCCTGCTGCCCTGGAATAAATCCCACTTGGTCGTGGTGAATAATCCTTTTAATGTACTGTTGGATCCTATTGGCTAGTATTTTGGTGAGAATTTTCGCATCTGTGTTCATCAAGGATATTGGTCTGTAATTCTCTTTTTTGATGGGATCCTTGTCTGGTTTGGGGATCAAGGTGATGCTGGCCTCATAAAATGAGTTTGGAAGTTTTCCTTCCATTTCTATTTTTTGGAACAGTTTCAGGAGAATAGGAATTAATTCTTCTTTAAATGTTTGGTAGAATTCCCCTGGGAAGCCATCTGGCCCTGGGCTTTTGTTTGTTTGGAGATTTTTGATGACTGTTTCAATCTCCTTACTGGTTATGGGCCTATTCAGGTTTTCTATTTCTTCCTGGTTCAGTTTTGGCAGTTTATATGTCTCTAGGAAAGCATCCATTTCTTCCAGATTGTCGAATTTGTTGGCATAGAGTTGTTCATAATATGTTCTTATGATTGTTTGTATTTCTTTGGTGTTGGTTGTGATCTCTCCTCTTTCATTCATGATTTTATTTATTTGGGTCCTTTCTCTTTTCTTTTCGATAAGTCTGGCCAGGGGTTTATCAATCTTATTAATTCTTTCAAAGAACCAGCTCCTAGTTTCATTGATTTGTTCTATTGTTTTTTTGGTTTCTATTTCATTGATTTCTGCTTTGATCTTTATTATTTCTCTTCTCCTGCTGGGTTTAGGCTTTCTTTGTTGCTCTCTCTTGAGTTCCTTGAGGTGTAGGGTTAGGTTGTGTATTTGAGACCTTTCCTGTTTCTTGAGATAGGCTTGTATCGCTATATATTTTCCTCTCAGGACTGCCTTTGCTGTATCCCACAGATTTTGGACCGTTGTGTTTTCATTATCATTTGTTTCCATGGTTTTTTTCAGTTCTTCTTTAATTTCCTGGTTGACCCATTCATTTTTTAGAAGGATGCTGTTGAGCCTCCATGTATTTGTGCTTTTTCCACATTTCCTCTTGTGATTGAGTTCTAGCTTTAGAGCATTGTGGTCTGAAAATATGCAGGGAATGATCCCAATCTTTTGATACCTGTTGAGACCTGATTTATGACCCAGGATGTGATCTATTCTGGAGAATGTTCCATGGGCACTAGAGAAGAACGTGTATTCTGTTGCTTTGGGGTAGAATGTTCTGAATATATCTGTGATGTCCATCTCATCCAGTGTGTCATTTAAGACCTTTATTTCCTTGTTGATCTTTTGCTTGGATGATCTGTCCATTTCAGTGAGGGGTGTGTTAAAGTCTCCAACTATTATTGTATTCTTGTCAATGTGTTTCTTTGATTTTGTTATTAATTGGTTTATATAGTTGGCTGCTCCCATGTTAGGGGCATAGATATTTAAAATTGTTAGATCTTCTTGTTGGACAGACCCTTTGAGTATGATGAAGTGTCCTTCCTCATCTCTTATTATAGTCTTTGGCTTAAAATCTAATTGATCTGTTATAAGGATTGCCACCCCAGGTTTCTTCTGATGTCCATTAGCATGGTAAATTGTTTTCCACCCCCTCACTTTCAATCTGGAGGTGTCTTCAGGTCTAAAATGAGTTTCTTGTAGGCAGCATATGGATGGGTTTTGTTTTTTTATCCATTCTGAAACCCTGTGTCTTTTGATTGGGGCATTTAGCCCATTTACATTCAGGGTAACTATTGAGAGATATGAATTTAGTGCCATTGTATTGCCTATATGGTGATTGTTACTGTATAATGTCTCTGTTCCTTTTTGGTAATACTTTTAGGGTCTCTCTTTGCTTAGAGGACCCCTTTCAATATTTCCTGAGCTGGTTTGGTGTTTACAAACTCTTTCAGTTTTTGTTTGTCCTCTAAGCTTTTTATCTCTCCTTCTATTTTTAATGATAACCTAGCTGGATAAAGTATTCTTGGCTGCATGTTTTTCTCGTTTAGTGCTCTGAATATATCATGCCAGTTCTTTCTGGCCTGCCAGGTCTCTGTGGATAAGTCTGCTACCAATCTAATATTTTTACCATTGTACGTTACAGACTTCTTGTCCCGTGCTGCTTTCAGCATTTTCTCTTTGTCGCTAAGACTTGTAAATTTTACTATTAAATGGTGGGGTGTGGGTCGATTCCTATTGATTTTGAGGGGTGTTCTCTGCACCTCCTGGATTTTGATGCTTGTTCCCCTTGCTATATTAGGGAAATTCTCTACAATAATCCTCTCCAGTATACCTTCTGCTCCTATTTCTCTTTCTTCTTCTTCTGGAATCCCAATTATTCTAATGTTGTTTCATCTTATGGCATCACTTATCTCTCGAATTCTCCCCTCATGGTCCAGTAGTTGTTTGTCTCTCTTTTGGTCAGCTTCTTTATTCTCTGTCATTTGGTCTTCTATATCACTAATTCTGTCTTCTGCCTCATTTATCCTAGCAGTAAGAGCCTCCATTTTTGATTGCACCTCATTAATAGCTTTTTTTATTTCAACTTGATTAGACTTTAGTTCTTTTATTTCTCCAGAAAGGGCTTTTATTTCTCCTGACAGGGTTTCTCTAATATCTTCCATGCCTTTTTTGAGCCCAGCTAGAACCTTGAGAATCGTCATCCTGAATTCCAGATCTGACATATTACCAATGTCTGTATTGATTAGGTCCCTAGCCTTCGGTCCTGTCTCCTGCTCTTTTTTTTGTGGTGAGTTTTTCCGCCTTGTCATTTTGTCCAGATAAGAATCCACTTTTCTCCTTGTTAAGTGAACTTGGTCTTGGCTGGATTTCTTTGATCTTCTGGGGGAGGGGCCTGTTGTAGTGATTCTCAGGTGTCTTTGCCCCAGGCGGAGTTGCACCGCCCTTACCAGGGGCTGGGCTAAGTAATCCTCTCAGGTTCGCTTTCGGGAGCTTTTGTTCCCTGAACGCTTTCCGTAGAGTTCTGGAGGACCGGAATGACAATGGCGGCCTCCCAATCTCCGGTTCAGAGGAGCCGAGAGCTAGGGGCCCCAGTCTTCAGTACGCCTTCATAGAAAAGCGTTTAATCCCTCCGGTCTCCCCAGCCCACGTTTGTGTCTGGAGACCGCGCGCACCCGGAGACCACGCTCAGAGAAAATCGTGCGTAAGCAGTCCCGTCTCACTGGCTTCTGGGAGCGCTCCGAGCTCACCCACACTGTGACCAAGCGTCTCTGTCTCTGGCAGAGTCCCACCTGGAGTCTCCGAACCCCGTAGATCCCTGAGCTCTCCCGGGTCGGAGTCTCCCCGGATCTTGTGGGGACCCCTCGCACAGAGCACCGGCCAGTGCCACAGAGCACCGGTCCGTGTCACAGACCACTAGGAAACCTCGGCTCTGTCTCCGCAGCCGGCTTCCCTGCTCTAATACCTGTGAGCTTTGCGACACTCAGACACCCCCGATCCTTCTGTGACCCTGCGGGACCTGAGTCCACGTTGTCCCCGTGAGGTCTTCACCCCAGTTTAGTCTCTGGAGCGATGTCCCTCTGTGGAGCAGACTTTTAAAAGTCCTGATTTTGTGCTCCGCCCCTTGCTGGGAGCCGGCCCCTCCCCCTGGGGTCTATCTTCCCGTCGCATTGGATTCACTTCTCCGCTGGTCCTACCTTTCAGAAAGTGGTCGATTTTCTGTTTCTAGAATTGTTGTTTTTCTTCTCTTCGATCTCCTGTTGGATTTGTAGGTGTTCTGAATGGTTTGATAGGCTATCTAGCTGATCTCCTGCTGGCTGATGTCATCTCAGCCTGCTACTTCTCAGCCATCTTGACTCCCCCCCCCGAAAATAAGTTTTTTAACCATAAATAAAGTTGGAAGTAATCCTGGCACTCCAACAAAATCTTGAATCAACTTGGGCAAAATACATTTGAAACAGCTCATTAAAAGAGCTCATTAAGAACTCTTAAATATATCTACTACCGAGAATTTTTTTTTAAATAGCTCTTTAGCAAAGATATTTCTTTCTCAGAACAAACCTGAAATATATTCATGTATTCAGAAGGAGCAGTAGTAAATGCATAATTAAGGCTGATACCACAGTAAGAAAAATATTTGCTTCAAGGCTGCATGACTCTGGTTAGAAATTCAACATGAGGCCTTTGCCCCTACTCTTCTTGAACCTAAATGTCAGGAGCTATTACGAGTTGGTTAGGTCTACGCATTACCTCACCTGCTAAGACTCATTGCACTGGACCGGTTTTCAGCTAGACATGTGGTATTGGTTGTTCACTGATCTCAATGGCTGGCACTAGAGAAATGAAGAATGTCTGTGAAGCTCCAATCCGTCAGCAACAGATCACCACAAACACTCCTGGGGTTAGGAACTAGTAAATGAGAAAAAGATAAGAATGCTTGAAGAAACTGAAGAGGTCAGTCAATGACAGCTCTGTACAGGGGACTGAGTTTACAGCATTCAGTAAGGGAGGAAATTTACAGGTTCATGTGCGGTCTGCTTTTTGAACCTCTTTCTTAGAAGTTTTTAAGAAATTTCAGATAACAAAATAAAGTGACATTTATTGAACCTTTACTATGTGCAGGGTATTGCTAACTGGTCCGCACAAATGTCTAATATAGCCCTTACTAAAACCTTGTGAAACAGGGATTCTTTTTATCCTCATTTTTTAGAGGATGAAACTGAAATTGCCAGGATTTAAATAAGTCAACCAGCACACACAGCAAGCTTAACCAAGGAGGGTTGCAGGCCAAGCCCAAGACTTGCCTAGCTCCATAACTTTTGCACTGTGCTGCCTATTTTCAGAAAAAGGCATCACAAATTGCCTCCACTTTTCAAATGAAAGATATTTTTATCTCACACTTCAGAAGAGAAAAGTTGATTATTTTCTTCCTTCTCAACCATTGGTCACTCCTCTCTCTGTGTCTCTTTCTCTCTCTGCTGGGCATTACTAAAAATATATCTCTCAGGAGAATATTAAGAAATATTTCACAGTACTTTCTTAATAAGGAACTTTATAGAATTGAAATTAACTTAAAAATAACACATTGAGAGCTACCTCTTCACTTGGTCTAGTCTTATCTCTCTAATAGGGATATTAAAAAGGAAATAACCAACTTGGTCTCTGTCCTCTGGGAAGGAGCCTTTGAAACTTCATGTGCATATGAATCATAAGAGGATCTATTAAAGTGCAGATTCTGTTCAGTAGGTCTGAGGTACGTCCAACATTCTGTATTCCTAACAAGCTCCCAGGAGATGCCGAACCTGTTGTTCCCTGGCCGAGCCTTTTAAGAAGCAAGGCTTTGGGAATGAACACTTCTGCTGAGACAAAGGGGGCTCATATCTGAGACAGACTGGGAGACTGAAAACTGTACAACAAGATAATTAGGATTTGGAGGGACCCAATATTCAGACAGCCACAGTATTTATGGGTGGCTGCTGAATCTGTGTGAGATTCAGTGTCCCAAGCCTCTGCCCTCCTGGAAACATTTCCATATCACAACTGTGTCTGAGGCCTAGGCTTCTAGATGCTCTCTTACATTGTCAAAATATCATATGGGAATATAGTGTTAATCAGGAATTCTTGAACCTACAAAAACATATACTTACTTTCACTTGTATTCTTTTGTATTCAGCTAAATTTCTCACCTTTCCCTCAGGCATCAAAAGCAAGTAGGATGGCCCCCACTAGTAGAAGAGAGTTTCTTCTTCCTCTTTATTATGAGGCATTGGACAATCACTTTGCTCTCCATTGGAGTCCAGGAGTTTCAGGGCATTGGAAGGCAATGTTATTTTAAAATGTTACCACATATTTCTCGTGGCCTGTGTCTAGAACAAGAGCAGTGAAATGCAGTCAAGGGTGCCCGGTCCACTGGGTTGGTTGAGTGTCAGACTCATGGTTTTCGCTCAGGTCATGATCTCAGGGTCCTGGGATTGACAGAGCCCTGTGTCCAACTCCACACTCAGCAGGGAGTCTGCTTGATGTTCTCTCTCCCTCTGCCCTTCCCCCCGCTAATCCTTCTGTTTCTCTAAAATAAATAAATATTTAAAAATAAATACAATGCAGTCAGTTTTCAAAATAACAGAACATATAAATATACTAGTATATGTTACAGCTTCTAAGCACATTATGTTTTATATTATAATTATTTTTTATTATTACGACCCAATGTAAATTTCCATTTGACAGTTCCTTTTTCCTAAAATCTGCTCCACTAAAGCCTACATTGTTCATTAATTGCTTCCGATTCCTTGTTGTAATCTTTCAAACAATTTTAAAACTATTTTTATGATCCTAGAAGTTTAAACTCTTTAAGAGACAATGAAATGCCATGGAGACCACAAATTCTCATCGAGCCAAACTTCTTTCTACATTAATTTATTACTTCACTTATAATAGAAGTCAGCATTAGAGTCTATAGCTCTAGGACTCTTTTAAATCCTATGATGCATTACTCTCACATGTATGGAGTACATAGCCAGTTACCCTGACAGTAATATTTACTGGGCACTTCTCATGTGTGAGCATACTTTTAACTTCTGTACTTGTCAAATATATAGTGTTATTTACAGAATGTGGATTCCTACTATAAGACTCAGAAATGACTTTGAATATTATTCCTCAATTATAGACATGATCGTCTATAACTCAATACAGTAAATAAAGGGTGATTTTTTAATATGTAATATGCTTCCTGTTCAACATTAATATCCATTTAGCAAGACTTTAGAAATAATAGCATTAGACATAGATGTTGAGTGCATAAGCTGCTAAGTTAATTCCATTGGGAGAGACTCAAATCACTTTTTCTATTTTGCTGATTTTCTAAACAATTGTCATCTTTTTTAATTTCAAAATTATAATTTTGTGGAGCTTTAGAAATATTAACAAGAACACACTTAAAGGACACAGAATGAATAGAATGAATTGTAATATGCAATTGCATATGAATTTACATTAACCAAGTTATATGTGACCTGTATTTTATAGAACAAAATATAAATTGCATTGAATAATAAATAAAATGTATGACTAATTATATACTTCATATTTTTGTTATGTGTTTTTCTTATTTTAAAGAAAGTATATTTTTATTCTTCTAGTTCCACCATTTAGTTTACATATGGACTACATTCTGGGCCACACCTGGATTCTTCAACAAGTTTTCTGTCATATTTAAAGGACCAGGATGGGGTCCAGGTAAACCAAGACTTGGACTGAGTGAAGAAATCCCAGAGGTAAGTAGAGTTCATGTTGGGGATGGTGAAGATTAGTGTCATATTTCCAGGTCTACAGTCAATCTGTATGTATGTTAACTTCATGCAGATCTGAAAAAAGATGTTCCCTTAGGCAGATACTGTCCTTGGGGCCAACAAGAATGGCGCCTTCTCCCAGGCAGACACTGCCTCTTACTGGAGAGCATGGTTTGGGGGGCAAAACAGCAGAGACTGGTTTTCAGATCCACTCAAACCTACATCAGAGAGACTTTGTGTAATGCAAAAACTGTACAAACACATTCACTCGGTCATAGAATCCTAAAATAATAGAGAGGAGGGAGCCTTAAAGATGATTCAGTGTAGCCTTCATTTTGTTCATGAAAAAACATAAAGATGGTCAACATCACTAATCATCAGGGAAATGCAAATCTAAACCACAAAGAGATATCACCTTATTCCTGTTAGAATGGCTAAAATAAAATAAAATAAACCAAGAAATCACAAGTGTTGGTGAAGATGTGGAGAAAAAGAGTCCCCCACATGCTGTTGGTAGGAATGTAAGTTGGTACAACCAATGGAGGGGCCTAGGAGATACAAACTTCTAGTTACAGAATGAGTACACCACAGGAATAACAGTCACAGCATAAAGAATATAGCCAAGGATACTGTTATAGTGGTATATCAAGACAGGTGATAATTATACTTGTGGTGAACATAGCATAAGGTATAAATTTGTCAAATCACTACGTTGTATACCTGAAATTAATGTAACTATACTGAATTAAAAAAAAGAAATGAAGTCTCTAGAATGGAAGGTCTAAAGACACACCAAGATGATATGGTTATTAGATTAGACCATAATTTTATCCATTCTGTAGTAGATCAGTAGTAGCATTAAATTCAGACTTCACATTAAAACCCAAAGGTAAGTGAAGTGGAGATTTAAAACCCTGGAAACCCAATAAGAAATTCAGTTTTAATCTGGAATTATTATAGAGATGATAAGAAGGAATTTTTTCCAACCTTTAGGATATGTATTGTGATTCCTTATGATAACTGTCATTAATAGTAACCTAAAAGTAATAGGAAGAGTAAACTATTATTTATGTCAAAGATACTTATGAGTATAAAAATTAGCCCATATTACAAGGAAATAAAATCAGTTTTTATATGAATATTGTTATTTTTAAAAAATCTTGATCTAAATAAAAATGTTCTGTTATCCAGTTATGAAAGCTGCTATGCTGAAATTTCCCAGATGTTTTTAGTTTTGTTCATAACCAATTTTGTATCAATAAGCTAACCTGATGTATGTGAAAATAATTTCCTTATTTCAGCTCAGAAAATTTAGTTAACTATGATGCCTTTATTATTTCTTCTATTTTTCAGTAGCTAACCCAAAGTGAGTATTCTAAAGTAATAGTTGTGCCTAAATTTGCATTATAAAAGTAGAATTGTGTTTCTGGAAAACTCTATAGTTTAGGGAAGTTGTTTCTAATAAAGCAGTATTTCCCTTTGAGGCATGATTATCTCCATTACTAAACTAACCTTCCATTTTTTCTTTTTCTTTACTTTCATGTGTAATCATGGACATACTTATTCTTCATATTTTTATATTTCATATTTTAATGTTCATTTTGGTTATTTATCATCAGTACATACTGCTGACTCAATTCTTATACTGGTTTATTATAAAGCATACTAAATCAAAATCATAATCGTTCTGAAATAAAAAAACAAAAACAAGAAGAGAATGTTAGATTCATTTTGGAGAGAAAAAAAAAGGAATAGCAAAGCTTTTCTTTGCTTTTCGCTTATCTCCTCTTAGTGTGAATTTCAATGAGGGAAATAAACCAAGAAGCAAGGTAAAGAAAAGCGTTCTTGGGGTGCCTGGGTGACTCAGTGGGTTAAAGCCTCTGCCTTTGGCTCAGGTCATGATCCCAGGGTCCTGGGATTGAGCCCTGCATTGGGCTCTCTGCTCAGTGGGGAGCCTGCTTCCTCCTCTCTCTCTGTCTGCCTGCCTCTCTGCATACTTAAGATATATGTCTGTCAAATAAATAAAATCTTAAAAAAAAATAAGAGAGAGAAGAAAAGGCTTCTTTCTTGTCTTCCTAGATCACTGGGGAAGAAGTACCCTTCTCATCACTGGTGTCTCATCTATTAAGGATCTATGCAGTTGTACAGTTTGCTTTGATGCTAGCATTTTATGAAGAGACCTTTGCAGATAAAGCTGTAAGTGGTATCTCCTTTAAATATCTAGGAAATTTTGTGAGAAAATTATGTGTCACTTTGTCTGAAAATGGAAATTAGCTCCCCATATTATAGCTGTGCTCTATTTTTTTCTGTAATGTCTGCTTTAATGTTGGCAATATGTCCTATTTAAAGAGGTAAGTTAATTCTCCTAGACTATTAAGTTAATTGATTATATCCAAAGTGTTCCTGTGAAGAATATCTATCAAATGTTTTGCTAAAGATCTTGATTTGACTTTGGGGAAGCAAAATAAAAAGTCTTTACTGAGAATTTTTTTTTTTAAAGATTTTATTTATTTATCTGACAGAGATCACAAGCAGGCAGAGAGGCAGGCAGAGAGAGAGGAAGGGAAGCAGGCTTCCCGCCAAGCAGAGAGCCCGATGTGGGGCTCAATCCCAGAACCCCAGGATCATGACCTGAGCCAAAGGCAGCGGCTTTAACCCACTGAGCCACCCAGGCGCCCCTTTACTGAGAATTTTTAATCACAAACCAGCCCTCACTCAGGGATGGGTCCAGGATTTATACTAACTGTTGATTTATAAACCTAAATTAAGAATGTAGTTTAAAGGGTTCTCAGATTAGGTCTCACATATCTAATAGAACCCTGCTCAAAGCATGCTTGGAGCAATCCCCTTAAACTCAAGTGTCAGAGTATTCCCACAGATAAAGTCATAGTGATTATGAACTTAGAGTTAAACAGCACAGAAACACACTGGGAAAAAGCAAGCCGTCATGACAAAGCATTAGCAGAAACAGTAAACAACAGAATTAAACTTTCAAAAACAACAGATGTTGGAAATTAAAGTAAAGCATAAATTTAGCAAAATTAGTATGTTTGAGGAGGCCGAACATAAAATTAAAAAGAAATTAAAATTATGAAAAATAAAGAAACAAAACTATCAAAATACGTAAGGTGTATTTGGGACGCCTGGGTGGCTCAGTTGGTTAAGCGGCTGCCTTCAGCTCAGGTCATGATCCCGGCGTCCTGGGATCGAGTCCCACATCGGGCTCCTTGCTTGGCAGGGAGCCTGCTTCTCGCTCTGCCTCTGCCTGCCTCTCTGTCTGCCTGTGCTCGCTCTCTCTCTCTCTAACAAATAAATAAATAAAATCTTAAAAAAAAAAATACGTAAGGCATATTTAAATATCTTCATGTTAAACTTCTAGAATACAAAAATGTAATAAGAGACCTGAGAAAGTCAATGATTTAAATAGCAGTGTAAAGGCAAATTAAGAGAGAATTAGTGGATTAATAAATAGAGTAATCCATTATTTTAAAAAATGACCCACTATATAGTGCTAACAGATGAGATAAAAACAAAACATGACAAGTTATCTTCAGATATAAAGAATAGTGTGTAAAAGTCCAAAAAAAAAAAAAGATGCAAGAATCTAAAAAAAATTTGAATGAATACAGATGAGATTAGTGGATAGCGAAGTCAACCAGAACAAATTAGCTTTTTTTAAAGAATAAATCTGTGCTATTTATAGATAGGTTTTCATGAAAACTGCATAGTTATAGACATTAGTAAACAATATATGCAGAAAAAATATATCTACCATAGGGTTACTTTAATAATTTAATATAAAAACCCTATAGCATCATTTTAAATAATTGCATACCATTTTAATAATCCTAGTATAGTAATTCCACTGGAACAATTACAGTTATTCCATAAATCCTGTATAGTAAATTATAAGAAAGAAGTCTACTTGAAATAGAGTACTGAGTGTGTTAGGTAGGACTCCCTGGTTGTATGTGAGAGATATTCAACCCAAGGTAAATTTATCAACTCCTATAACTGAAGAGTTTGCAACTATCTCTTCTTCAGGCAGTGCTGATCCAATGAGTCAAATAATGTCATCAGAAACTTTCTCATTCTCAGTTCAGATTCTCCAACAGACTTTCAGCCTTCATGGTGGCAAGATGGCTACCAGCAACTCTGGTTTTAAATACTGCCAAACAAAGAACCCCAGAAGTGAAGGTTCCAAGTTACAGTCTAATGTTCTGGATATCACTGAACCAATCAGTGTCGTCACTCTATGAATGGGAGAACAGGGTCAGTTCCACAGGACCCTCATGATCAGAGAGGAAGAAGAGAATGGCTTAAAAGAAAAATAATTAGGTGATAGTACATAGAAAAAGGGAAATAGATTTGAGTAAACAAAAATGACAAATTTTAGATATTTATAATTCCTTCTTGCTAAAAATATGTGACTTCAACTTGTTTTCAAAAAAATATTTAAATGCTTACAAAATGCGTAGTAACAGGTAAACTTTCCTGTGGGATACACTTACTTAAATTATCTATGGTACGTGTGTCTGTTAGATATCTTCTGCTCTAAGAAACAGAATATCCAATTAAGTGTGTCTTACATAGCTGGAAATTCAGGGGAAAGTGTCTCTGGGATTGGTTTGTTTATCAGCTCAAACATGTAAGCTTCCAGAAAGGCTTCTCTATCATTCTCTTGGCTTTCATTGTCATAAAATAAGGATAGCAGCTACAGAGTGCTGTACTCACAGACAAAAGCAGCAAATTCAATTCTTCTGTAGAATGTTACAAATTTCATTTTATTTTAAGAAGGAGGAAAAAAAGGCCCAGAATATTTCCCAGCAAAAGTCCTTTCATATCTCATTATTCAAGATGAATTCACATGTCCACACTGAACCAATAACTATCACCATCTCATGAATTAACCATGAATGAATTATAGCAAACATAATTTATACCCTGGGGATAAAGAGTTCACTTCCCCCCCTGAACACATTTCTTCCTTATACCTGGATAAAATCAGCATAGTACTAGTACAGAAGAAATGGGGGATATTTCCTGGTTGGGCAGCCAGTAGTATGTGGCACAATGTGTCCTACTAAATAAAATAGGTTTACAGAAAGTTATTAAAAACATTACTAGATAATATATTAAAGAAAGCCCATTTTAATTTTTAACCTTATTTAAAGATTTTATTGATTGGCATTATTCATAAGCATTTGTGGATTTTGCATTTAAAATTAATAAGCAAAACATTGCTACAAGTACTGACCCCAGTTTTGAAAGATAGACAAGTTCATATGTGCTCTCTGGCCAATGACAATGTTTTTACAAAAACTATGGTAAAATATTTAATAGAGTTTTCTGATTATAATAGAAAACAATGAATTAAATTCTAGTTTCCATTTTGTGAAGTGAAAGTAAGAAATAGATTACAGTGTGACCAGAAATTCTTGAGAATAGGATGGTAGGAAACATACCACCTCATTGTTTGTTCTTTCATATGTGCACTACAGTTAATGAAGCCAATTGCATGTTGTAGTGGGTTCATTTGCGTTTAGCTTCAAAATGAGACAAAATTTGAACTTAAGAATTTATTTCAGGAGCGGGGCACCTGGGTGGCTCAGTGGGTTAAGCTTCTGCCTTTGGCTCAGGTCATGATCCCAGGGTCCTGGGATGGAGGCCCAAATGGTGCTCTCTGCTCAGCGGGGAGCCTGCTTTCCCCTCTCTCTTTGCCTGCCTCTCTGCCTCCTTGTGATCTCTCTCTCTGTCAGATAAATAAATAAAATCTTTAAAAAAAAAAAAGAATTTATTTCAGGAGGAAAGCTTTCTTAAAAGCAGCATGAACTAAATCACTCTTTTTTAAATTAACATATAAAATATTATTTGTTTCAGGGGTACAGGTCTGTGATTCATCAGTCTTACACAATTCACAGCACTTACCATAGCACATACCCTCCCCAGTGTCCATCACCCAACCACCCTATCCCTACCCCCCACCCTCCCCTCCAGCAACCCTCAGTTTGTTTCCTGAGATTAAGAGTCTCTTATGATGGTTTGTCTCTCTCTCTCTCTGGTTTTGTCTTGTTTGATTTTTCACTCCCTTCCCATATGATCCTCTGTCTTGTTTCTCAAATTCCTCATATCAGTGACATGAACCAAATCACTCTTAGCAATGCATGTGTAGACACCAAACTACCATAATGGTTAGACTAAAACTCAGATCTTACCTTAGTAACCTATCACTGATTACTTTGTTAAACTACTTGGATGTCTCAATTTTTTCACCTAAATAATGACCAAAATATGCATGTATTCATAGAGTTTCCATGGTTGAATGAGATCAGAAGAAAAATCAGTTCATCTACATCTAAATATCTAACTCTTGATAGACAGATCAATGTTGAGTACAGTTTGCATTATTGCTTTTTTTAGTTGTACTAAGTAAAATACCAAAATAAATTATACCAATTCATAGAAACAAAATTAGAAATTTATTCATTTTTGTTTTGAAATAGAAACCCTTAACATTAAGTTCACCAAGAAATTTGATGGTCTAGGTGTGTATGCTTCTTAGGCAAAAATGTAGCTAGACACAGTGTCTATTAAAGGATGCAACTTATAGCAAGATTTCACAAGATTTTTCTACTGCCATACAAAACAGAAACTCCTATAGGTATATTGACAAAGAGAAACACCAAGTGTTGAAATCCTTTTCAAACTGGAATTAGAGTTGGAGACAGCTTCATTCCTGACACAGATTAATTTTGAAAGGTGTATTTGCTTGTTTCCCACACATGTTTTTCTTTGCTAAAAACATGCTGTGCAACTAGGAAAAAAGGTTGCTTATTTGTAAGATTCTGTAGTGCCTTTCTAGTCTCAGGGATGTTTAAAAGCATATGAAGACATTAACATCCAACAGCAATATTTTTTTTCCAGATTCACTGTAGCCAATAATCACATAGAAAAGTTGTGGCTGACTTGTAATTGGGGGCCCTGCTGTGGTCCCACAGCCTTTTCTGTTTATGCATATACCAGAGTAGATAAATACTTACTTGTTTTATGTGTGCAAGTTCTGTATAAATAACTTTGGGAGTCAAAAAAGCAATTTGATGGCCACCACAAAGGTGTAAAAGGCACATTCCTTTCTTACAGAAACTTGAAATGCATACATTTAAATATGTAGTGTTTAGTTTAGTGATATGACCCACAGACTTCTATGTTGATTTTGGTTTAATAATGCTTGGAAATCAATTCCTTAGCTGCTAGGGTCCAGTTCATGGGGTGATATCATGAATACATGTTTGAAATGAAAATACGGACACACTAGCATGTTTCCCAAGTAAAACTGTAAAGGCAATGCTGTCCTTTTAAATAATAGACACACTCAAAAGAGTTTGAGTATTTCACAGTCTTATAATGGAATGTGTAGTAAAGTTACTGCAGATACTTTTTAACACAGATTATTTGATGATATGTTTCAAGTTAATGAGGCATCTGAGAATATCCAGTATAAATTTGGGAACATATTTTTATAGTTTTGAATTACCCTGTATGCTGTGTTCTGTAAAATATTATGGGCACTGCAATTTTGTAACTAATGTTTTCATGTTGACATGTTTTAACAGACCCTGAAAAAATCAATATATTGTACTCTCATAGCATAGTGTCACTTGCACAAATTAGATCTAGCTTAGTCTTACATGATATCTCTCAAGTCAATATCCAGTGTCTCCTGTTTTGTTTTGTTTTGTGTTTTTCCAGTGCAGTCCATTAAGATTTAAGTTAATTTCCTAAAATATTTAGGTGGTCACCAAAGTGATGTGAAAAAAGGAAATGTGAGCCAAAATGAGCATCAGTTATAACCGAAAGCCATGAAATAAATGTAGTAAGTGTGTACTGTAGGATATTTTAAAAAGCTACCCGTCTGATAAGCATAGGTTTCAGGAACTCAGAAAAGTGATTATCATGAGTTCCAATGAAAAATATAATTTTTTAGAAGATTTTATTTATTTGAGAGAGAGTGTGAGAGTGAGCACAACTGAGGGGAGAGGCAGAGGGAGAGGGAGAAGAAAACATCCCGCTGAGCAGGGAGCCAAATGGGAAACTTGGTCCCAGGACTCTGGGATCATGGACTGAGCTGAAGGTGTACACTTAACTAACTGAGCCACCCATGTGCCCTGAGAAAATATAATTTCTGTATGCTGTATTGAAATATAATTAAGTGGGACACTGCACATTAAAAATATCATTTACACAAGTAATGAAATATTAACTGAAATTAAACATATCTTCATGTTTTTAGTATTGTCCCAAACTTTGATCACTATTGGGCAGCTCCTTTAATAATGATACTAAACACAATCAACCCTAAAATTGCTTATAATTTGAATTAATGTCTCATTTTGATTCATGAAAAATATGTAAAAATTAGACATTTGAACTCAGCTTTGGAGACTCAAAGTCAAAATGCACAGTTCTGAGGAGTTGTATTTTCTCATTAAATCCCATTAAAAGTAATCTCACTAAAAATAATGTAAAGAGTGGCACCTAGGTGGCTCAGTTGGTTAAGTGTCCTCTTTTGGCTCAGGTCATGATCTCAGGGTCTTGGTCCTGGGATTGAGCCTGGTGTAGGGCTTCCTGCTCAGTTGGAAGCCTGTTTCTCTGTCTCCCTCTGCCCCTCCTCCCACTCATGCTCCCTCTTTTTCCCTCAAATAAATAAATAAAATCTTAAAAAAAAAAGTAGTCCTCATGAAAAAACAGTTTTTCTTTTTGAGACTGTCTTTTAACACCTCTTCTTTCCTTCTGTATTTTGAGAAATAACTGAAAGATACACAGCTTATGTTTTCACTTGTTTCACAGCAAAAGTTGGTGCACAGATTTCAGTGAGATCTTAAGTGACTACTGATAATTTAGAGTGGGGTTCATGACCCCGAAAATAGTTTTACTAAATATCCAAGAAAGACACTGTCAAAATGGATATCTTCCAACAGCAACCGCTGTTGGACCTCGAGTCCTGAGGTTGTTGTCTCTTGGATTAATTATTACCTGATACTGAGGCAAGAATCCTCTGTGTTCTCTACCCAGTGCCCAGTGAGCCATGAGGTTATCCAGTCTGTCTGGTGAGAACGTGCACTCTAGCCTGCACTTTGTAAGCTCTCATGTTGCAAGCTGTAATCCTTCTCTGGCCTCTGAGAGTTTTCGCATATGCATGACCCGATGTACTGGACTTGATGGTCATTTTCTGCAGATTTCTGGAGTTCTCTCTCTCTGTGCGGCACTCTCCTTCTTGTTTTTTTGTCTTGCAAACAGTAGCCTCTTTGGTTTCTGCTAAATCCCAGCTCTATCTCTTCAACTCAGGGAGTCCACCAGGCTCCCTGGGATCCCTCTGTTCTGTGGTGGGAAACTCTCTCAAGGAAGTAAGCTGGGGCAGTAGTAGAGGTCCTGTCATTTATATTCCATTTTCTGGGAATCACTGACATTTGTTGCCTTGTGCCCAGTGTCTTGAAAACAAATTTTGTCAGATATATATATTTTTTCAAGTAGGGGTAAACCAGCTATTGTTTTTCTATCTTGTTGGGAGCACATTCATTTTTTAATGGAGTGGAATCATAGCTTAAGTATAATTGTAAAATAGCTGTTCTTTAAGTATTTGTTTAAAGTTTTCACAATGCAAAATTTTGCTTTTCTTACAATTTTTGTAAAAATGCAGTAATTCATATCAGTTCAATGTTTCTGAATAATATAGTCACTATTCTTTTTCAGCCAGTATATTTTATCCTTTGGTATATTTAATTTCTTTGCTTCTTATTTGTTTGTTTCGAATTCTAAAAAATGTTCATTCTAATCACAGTCCTTTTTATGTGCTTCAATAGTAACCACCTAGGGGGTTCTGATAATTTAGAAAAAAAGAATATAGTCAATATGGACAGTTATTTTTCTTATTTATTTACTAGAGAGAGAGAGAGAATGAGAGAGAGCATGAGAGGAGAGAGGCCAGTGAGAGAAGCAGACTCCCTGCTGAGCAAGGAGCCTGATGTAGGACTTGATCCCCGGACTCCAGGATCATAACCTGAGCTGAAGGCAGTTGCTTAACCAACTGAGCCACTCAGGTGCCCCTGTACAGTTTTTCTTTTAAAGCATGATTTTATTTCAAGATAGATTTTTGAGATATATTAAGTTGCTTTTAACTTAAGTTGCTGACTCCAGAAGCCAGGAAACAATTTACACAAAGAAGAGTTCCCCTTCCTTCCTTCCTTCCTCCCTTCCTTCCTCTTTCTTTCTTTCTTTCTTTCTTTCTTTCTCTTTTCAGGGATCATAAAGTCCCTAACCACACTCAAAAGTATATTTTATCCTATCTCTGAATTTCCAATGATATTGGAAAGAGTTAATGGACCCCTTATTTGTGTTTCTTTATTTTATTGTAATTCATTAAGTTTAACCTAAGTACCATTTGAAAAATCAGTATAGCCTGGAAATAGGAACAATGATATGCCTGTTGTAACTGTTAGTTGACTTTGGGCCAAGCATTCTTCTCAGTACCTTATTATAATTGCTGCCAAACTCATTTTATTTCAAATGTACCAAATACATAAAAGAGCCTTGGAAATGCCAAATAAATTGCCTATGGTTACATGGCTCATAGATTCAGTACATAATTCCAAATCCTATATTCTTGCAAAACATTTGAAATCATGCAGTAGTTTTTGAGCACATATCATTTCTTTCTTTCATATGCATCTTCTCCTAAGGAATAAAAATGAAGCAATAGTGGTGAAAGCAGCAATTTTCTTAAAAGACAAAATGTTTCCCTTAAGCAACCATTAATCTGCTCAAGCACACCTAGTTACTTCACCACCAAGAAATATTTTTCTGGTACTTTTGCTGAACTGTCCCAAAGCAGCCACTGCTGAATTCCACATACCCAAATAGCATTCCACTAAAACATTTTGGTATCCACTGAGCTTTCCCTCCTATATATGATATCTAGCTCTGTCCCTGTATCCCTAACATTCTGATACTTTTCTATTCATATATTTGATTACTTATCAATACTCGTCTACTAAACTGTTGCTTTGTTTTAAATCCTTGTCAGTTCTGGGTGCCATCCAGGCATAAGATGGTGAATGGGGAGGTGTTGTAAGTTGGCCATGAGGTAGGTCCAGGTTGGTTTATAAGGAGGTGTGGAGCTGGGGTGCTGGATGTGAGCAGCAGTTGCAATCGGTAGCTTTTGCTTATTGTTTATAACTTTGGACAGATGCAATTTTTTTTAGGTGTATATATTAGTTAATAGTGAGTTGAAATTACCTCTTGTTATTTTATTAAAAGCAAAGAGAAAGAGTCTTTGCACCATGTATTTTAGCCACTTTGTTATATCACACTTAATGAGAACACTCTTTCTGTAGGGAAATCACTCAGGGGAATACGTATCCAACTTCTTGCTTTTACTGATCCACTTTTAAACTAAAACTGTATTTGGGACGCCTGGGTGGCTCAGTTGGTTAAGCGGCTGCCTTCGGCTCAGGTCATGATCCCAGCGTCCTGGGATCGAGTCCCACATCGGGCTCCTTGCTTGGCAGGGAGCCTGCTTCTCCCTCTGCCTCTGCCTGCCTCTCTGTCTGCCTGTGCTCACGCTCCCTCTCTCTCTCTAACTAATAAATAAATAAAATCTAAAAAAAAAAAAAAATTTAAACTAAAACAGTATTCAACTGACCCTATATAGTAGCTATGTAACCTTGGCTTTGATCTCTGCCTCTTTCTGCTTTAAGTTTGTTGCTCAGATTTATCCACCATTGTCACATTTTGAGGTCAGGAAAGTGTATTTTGATTTTCAGAGACATCATTTACTTCTGAGTGATGATGGAAAAGTTGCTTAATCCTTTCATTCCTGGTTTGTTTTTCATATATGAAGCAGATATAATGATACCTTATCTGTAAGGTTGTAGGGACTATAAAAAGAATTGAAGTATATGAAACACATAACATGGAGGCTATAAAAGAGTAGATGCTCAGTAAACATGATTGTTAAATTTTGACTTGTAAACAAAATGCGTAATTTATAATTATGTTGAAAATATGTTTTCCTGTTATAATAATTCAGAAGATAACTTTTGACATGTACATATGAACCTAGAGATTTCACCAAATATGAGTATGTATTTGCACAGTATATTCCATTTATGTGTTTGCATTCATAAACACATTCTCCTTTAAATACTTTCTGTATTAAAAACAGCTTTGGGTTTGAAACCACAAAGAATTGGTGATATTAAAAATAGCTATTGGAATGTGCTATTTATTCATAAAAATGTAAGTGATTTCTCCATATATGGGGACATAGGTGTTTCAACAAATTATGAAAGTCAAAACTATAAAGGAGAATTTGTAGAAAGAAAACTTTAAGCAAAATATCTCTTTGGAAGTGTCTGATCCATTCTCCAAGTATCCAGCAAGATAATTAAATGACATTAGGGAAACCAACATGTTCTCTGTGTATTTATTTACCCTTCTTGAAAAATGTCAGTGACAAGTGGTGTGATATAAAATAAAATTGGAGGCTAATTTTCTTAACAGCTTTAAATTCTGATATTCTTTTTTTTAAAGATTTTATCTATTTATTTGACAGACAGAGATCACAAGTAGGCAGAGAGGCAAGCAGAGATATAGAGGAGGAAGCAGGCTCCCCGCTGAGCAGAGAGCCAGATGTGGGGCTCGATCCCAGGTCCCTGGGATCATGACCTGAGCCGAAGGCAGAGATATTCTTTTTAAGTACTCTCCTAAAGAATTTATCGATCTCTGTGTTTCCTTGACAGGCACTGTCACAGGTCACACTCCTTCTGAGGGTTTGCTTCATTATCCTGACATTGACCTCCATTGGATTTCTTCTGGATCAAAGGTTAGAAGTGAAATTCTTTCATTTTATGTATTTTTATAATGTTGTTTTAAAAGTATATGTGAAACTCTGATATTCATCAAAGATTTCTTATTAAAAAGTAAAGTTGAAACTGTAATTTCACAATATTTTAAAATAAATAGAGTGGAAGTTTATCTGATTTTTTAAATTGAGGGTGCATTTTACATCTAAGCCTTTTAAATGCCATTTAGGTTTTCAGGGTTATTAAAGAAAACCTATAAATGTAATGAGTAATTTGGCAAAACAACCATAACTCTGAGTACTTAATAAAATACGAAACATATCTGAGTACTTTTCCTTTGCCATTGAACACTTCACAATATATGCCAGAATGTATGTACTCTGTGCTTAAAGTTTATGTCCTTTCCCTCACACAGCATATTTAAAGAAACTTGTATTCAGTACTACCCTAGCCAGAAAATATATTCACCTGCACAATTTTAAAATGCTTTTATGGCAGGAAGTATATGGAAAAATAGCTACTCACTATTGCTTAGTATTTATCAATCATTAATATTAATACCAATACCAATATTTATGCACTTAATATGTACCATGGAATATGTTTTTAATTCTTACAACAGTGCTCTGAGATAAGAATTACTGTAAAGCCCAGTTTACAGATGAAGACAGAGAGACAGACAGATAGTGAAAAATAGAACACAAGATAAACCCAAGCAATGTGATTCCTGAGTTCACATATTATAGAATTTACATATATTGTAGCTTTGTGAAAAACTGTAAAAAATTAAGTCATTCTTAATATTTTATCTTAGTTCTAGTATAATTGTTCATCAGGTAGGTAACCAGTAGCATTCCTCTCAGGAAATTATACAAATGAAAGTCCAGAAAACATACACTTAATTTATATCGATGGTATGTCACTTTCCCAAAGAAAACTTCATAGATGTTCTAGAATAGCATCAGATTTTGGAGTTTTATCAGGATCCAAATAAGTCAGAAATGAACACCAGTTCATTTAGTTAGTTAATAAAACTGTTTAGAATATGCACACCCTATAAACACTTGGTGTAGAGTGATGCATCTGATGGCATTTCACATAATTGTAAATAAACAGTGTGTAGAACTGGAAACTTAACTTTCTCCAATACTTTAAGAATTGTGTTTATTATTTATTTTGTTTGGCTCTCTATCCCTACTTTTCTAGACTAAAAATAAAGTTCATACGGAGCCATAAAAAGAGAAAATGGAAAAATGAATCACAGGTCCCTCTGCAATTATTACCCAGATCTAGAGAATCAGGATCTCACGTTTTAAAGATCGCAGTTCTATTGGTTGCATACACTTACAAAAAGTAGCAGTAAACTAATAGCAATAGTATAGTTTCATTTTCTTAATGAAGATTTTTTTTTGTCCGCATGCATACAGATAAACAGGCCAAAAAGCAGGCTATCAATTTTGTCATAATGTATCTTATAGTATTTTAAATCAATCTTATTGTATATAATTAGTTCAAAATCTAAACTGCCTCTGGCCTTATTCAGAAGCTCATACTGAGATATAGATGTCATTCCAATCCAGTGTAGTAGAAGCCAAAAGAGAATGGAATGGTGTTTTTATAGTGCTGAAAGAAAAATTACAGCCAACCTATAATATTATATAGCAAAATAAAGATGAAGTAAAAGTTATTGATACAGACTTCTACTGCAAGCTTCACATTTGATAGTGAAATGTTGAAAATTTCCTTTTGAAGTTAAAAATGAGTTGGATATGCTTATTATTTAACATTCTGCCACAAATAATCAATGAAGGAAGGAAAGAAAAAGAAATAAAAGACATAAGGATTTGAAAGAAATTAATAGATCAATTACAAAATTAGTTTATATTAATTAATAAATATTACTAATGAATTAACAAAAAAATCCAAAGAATCTATTGGAAAATTATTCAAATTAATAGATGAATTTGGGAAAAATTTTAGAGAAATGGCTATCAACTACATTTTTATGCACTAGCAAATAAAAAATTATATGCAATTACAAAATACATTAAATAGTAATAAAAAGCAATCCTAAAAAATGAGTAGACTGTGGGAATGTGGCAGCAGATTAAGAAGACCCTAGGCTCACCTTTTCCAAGAAATACAACAAGATAACTATCAAATCATCCTAAATACCCCAGAAATCGACCTGATGTCTGGCAGAACAAACTTCACAAATAAAGGTAGAGAAGAGGCCTCGTCAAAGAATGTAGGAAATGCAAAGATGCAGTTTGGAAGAAAAATGGTTGCTGACCCCTGTAGTGGGGAGGGAAACATCATGGAAGAGAAGGGTGAGAGACAAACTAACACACAGCAGAGTGCATAGGGAAGATAAATCCCATAGCAATTGGCTTGGAAACTGAGAGGGACCAAATTTTATGTTTTTGCAAGGAAAGGGGCTTAAAGCATAGACTTCTAAAGATCAGCAAACTTGGTTCAATGAGAAGCCTGAGGCATTGGTACTGCTCTTTGGAAAAAAGGTTGGGCTGACAGCCTGCAGACATACAGCCTGGAAACAGCAATCTGAAAATTGCCTGGGGCACACAGTGAGGAGGTTATTTGCTGTCCCAGACAGGCAGCATCCTTGGAGAGACCCCACTGGGAACAAAGAAACTTCCAGGTGCCATTTCCCTCTGCTTCCCCTCAGCATAAGAACAGGGCCACCTGTGAGAAGCAAGGACACTGGTTTTCCAACTTACTTAAACCAAGCCCTGCCCCTCCATGCTGTAGTGGACCCCTCCTCGCAGCCTAGGTTGCCCCAGTCAGGGCTGTGGGCCCTCTGCATAGAACCCCAGCCAAAACACCTACTCATACTATATCTCCCAACTGGAGAGTTTTGTGAAGTCTCAATTCTGGTGACATTGCTAACAAGTCTTACCTCCCAAGCACACTAGAGCACACCTAGTTAAAATGCACCATATTCAGGCCAGGGACCATACACTGCCTGTAACAGACAAAGAAAACCTCTATAGATGACTGGCCTGAAAGATAAAATGGCTAGAACAAAACAGCAGAGCACATGCAGCACACACTAGAGATACTTCTGGAAGTACTACACCCTAGGGAACAAGGGATACTACATGGCAGGGCACTACAGGATCCCCACTTTGTAAGCCCATTACCCTCAAGAACAGGAAACATAGCTGACTTCCTTAAAAAAGAGAAATAGGCTCAGAGACTTAGACAAATGAGAAGACAGAAAAATTTGTCCCAAATGAAAGATAAGGACAAGGCCATGGCCAGAGATCTAAGTGAAACAGATATAAGTATCGTGGCTAATGGGGTATTTAAAGCAATGATCATAATGCTACTTGCTGGACCTGAGAAAAGAGTGGAAGACACAACTGAGACAGAAAAAAGAACCAATCAGAGATGAAGAGTGCAATACATGAGATTAGGAACATGCTTGATGGAATGAACAGAAGACTGGAAGAAGCAGAGGAACAAGACCTGAAAGACAGAATAATAGAAAGTAATCAAGCTGAACAAAGAGAGGAAAAAAAATATGCAAAATGAATTTAGACTTAGGGAACTCAATGACTTCATCAAACATAATAACATTTGCATTTTAGGAGTCCCAGAAGAAGAGACAGAAAAGGAGGCAGAAAATGTATTTGAAGAAAAAATATCTGAAAACTTCCCTAATCTTGAAAGGAAACAGATATCCAGATCCAAGAGGCACAGAGAACTCCCAGAAACAATCAACAAGAACAGATCCACACCAAGACATATAATTAAAATGGAAAAATGTAGTGATAAAGAAATAATTTAAAGGCAACAAGAAAGAAGACAGTTACATACAAGGGAAACCCCATTAGGCTATCAGCAGATTTTTCAGCAGAAACTTTCCAAGCCAGAAGGGAGCAGCATGATATATTCAAAGTGCTGAATGGGAAAAATCCACAGCTGAGAATAATCTCTCCAGAAAGGTTATCATTCAGAATAGAAGGAGAAATAAAGAGTTCCCCAAACAAACAAAAACTAAAGGAGTTCATGACCTCTCAGCCAGCCCTGCAAGAAATATTAAAGGGAACTCTTGAAGTGGAAAGGAAAGACCAACAGTGACAGTATTAAGATAGGAAACGTGAAAGTGGCAAAAATGAATATTTTTGTAAAATATCAGTCAAGGACCACACACACACACACACACACACACAGGATGTAAAATATGCCAGCAAATACTTGGGGAGTAACATAGAGAATAACATGGGGAGGAGAGGAGTAAAGAAAGAATGGGTTCAAACTAAAATGACCATCAACCACAAATCAAAAATCACTAATAAATATGTAAAGAATAAAAAGAAAGAGATCCAAATATATCACTAAAGAAAACTGGCAAACCATTAAACAGATAAGTCAAGAAAGGATTAGAGAAAATCTTCAGAAAGAACCACAAAATAGGTAATAAAATGGCAATAAATACATATCTGTCAGTAATTACTTAAATTTTAATGGACTAAACACTCTAGTCAATAGACATAGAGTGACAAAATAAATTTAAAAAAAAGAGACTCATCTGTAGGCTATTTAGAAGAGACCCATTTCAGTCCTAAAAGCACCTGAAGATGGAAGTGAGGAAATGGAGATACATTTGTCCTGCAAATGGGTGTCAAAGGAAACCCTAAGTGGCCATACTTATATTGGAGAAAATAGACTTTAAATCAAGATTTTAACAAGAGACAAAGAAGGGCCCTATACAATAAAAAAGGAGACAACCCAACAAGAGATAACAATCATAAATACTTATGCACCCAACATGAGAGCACCATAATACATAAAACAGTTAATAAAGAAATGAATTGATAAGAATATAATTATAGTAAGGGATTTTAATACCCCCGCTTACATCAATAGGTCATCTAATTTGAAAACCAGTTGAAACAGTGGCTTTGAATGACACACTGGACCAGATGGGTTTAACAGATGTATTCAGAACATTCCATCATAAAACAGCACAATACACATTCTTTTCAAGGGCACATGGAGCATTCTCCAGAATAGATCACATGTTAGGCCACAAAACACTGAAAAAGATTAAAGTCATATCTTTTATGACCACAATGCTATGAAACTAAGAGTCAACCACAAGCCAAAAAAAAAAAAAAATCTTAAAAGTACACAAATATATGGAGATTAAATAACATGCTAATAGACAACAGACAGATGGACCAGGAAATAAAAGAAGAAATCAAAAAGCACATGGAAAGAAATGAAAATGAAAACACAATGGTTCAAAATCTTTGGAATGAAGCAAAAGCAATCCTAAGAGAAAAGCTTATAGCAATACAAGCTTACCTCAGGAAGCAAGAAAAATCTCAACTAAACAAGTTAACACTTAAAAGAGCTAGAAAAGGAACAACATATAAAGCTCAAAACCAGAAGAGTGAAGGAAATAATAAAGATCAGAGCCAAAATAAATGATCTAGAAACTTAAAACAATGAAACAGATCAATGAAACCAGGAGCTAGTTCTTTGAAAAATCAATAAAATTGATAAACCTTTAACCAGGCTTATCAAGCAAAAAAGAGAAAGGATTCAAGTAAATAAAATTACAAGTGAGAGAGTAAAAATAACAACCAAAACCATATACAAAACCATACAAAAAATTATAAAAGGATATTATGAAAAACTGTATACCAACAAATTAGCCAACCTAGAATAAATAGATAAATTCCTAGAAACATATAACCTACCAAAACGGAAATAAGAAACAGAAAATTTTTAATAGACTGATAACCAGAAAAGAAATTGAAAAAACTCCCACCAAACAAAAGTCCAGGACTAGATGGCTTCTGAGGAGAATTCTACCAAACATTTAATAAAGAGTTAATACCTATTATTTTCAAACTATTCCAGAAGACAGAGGAGGAAGAAAAGCTTCCCAACTCTTGCTATGAGGCCAGCCTTACCCTGATGCCAAAATCAGATAAAGGCCCCACCAAAAAAGAGAACTACAGGCCAATATCTCTGATGAACATAGATTCAAAAATCTTCAACAAAATACTGGAAATTGAATCCAATAATACATTAAAAAGATTGTTGCCCAGGATGAAGTGGGGTTTATTCCTGGGTGGCAAGGGTGGTTCAGTATTCACAAATTGATCAGCGTGATATCACATCAGTAAGAGAAAGAATAAGAATCATATGATCATTTCAATAGATGCAGAAAAAGCATTTGACAAAGTACATCTATTCAAGATAAAAACCCTCAATAAAATAGGAATAGAAAGAGTATACCTCACCATCATTAACGCCATATACAGAAGACCCATAGCTAATGTAATCCTCAGTAGAGCAAAACAGCTTTTCATGTAAGGTCGGGAATAAGACAAGGATGTCCACTCTCACCACTTCTATTCAATACAGTACAGGAAGTCCTAGCCATAGCAATCAGACAACAAAAAGAGATAAAAGGCATCCAAATTGGTAAGGAAGAAGTAAAACTTTCACTATTTGCGAATGATGTAATACTCTATATAGAAAACCCTAGACTCCACCAAAAAACTTCTAGAGCTGATAAACAAATTCAGTAAAGTCACAAGATATAAAATTAGTGTACAGAAATCTGTTGCATTTCTATACACCAATAATGAAGCTGCAGAAAGAGAAATTAAGAAAACAGTCCCATTTACAACTGCATCAAAAATAATAAAGTACCTAGGAATAAACCTAACCAAGAGATGAGAGACCTGTATTGTGAAAACTGTAAAACACTGATGAAAAGAATTAAAGATAACATGAAGAAATGGAAAGATATTCTATGCTTATGGATTAGAAAAATTAATACTGTTAAGATGTTGACTCGAAGCAATCTATGCATTCACTGCAACCCCTGTCAAAATGCCAACAGTTTTTTTTTTTAATAGAACTAGAACAAAAAATACTCAAATTTATATGGAGCCACAAAAAACCATGAAGAGCCAAAGCAGTCTTGAAAAGCAAAGCTGGGGGCATCACAATTCTGGACTTCATGTTATATTACAAAGCTTTAGAGATCAAAATAGTATGGTACTGGCACAAAAAATAGACACAAACCAATAGAACAGAATGGAAAACCCAGAAATAAGTCCACAATTATGTGGTCAATTATTCTTCAACAAAGTGTGAAAGAATATCCAATGGGAAAAAAACGGTCTGCCTCTTCAGTAGATGGTGTTGGAAAAGCTGGTCAGCTACACACAAAAGAATGAAACGGGATCACTCTCTTACACAAAAAATAAATTCAAAATAGATTAAAAACCTAAATGTAAGACCTGAAACTATAAAAATTCTGGAAGAGAACTCACTTCCCTGATATCGGGCATGCAACTTTTTTCTGGCTAAGTCCCTTGAAGCAAGGGAAGTAATAACAAAAATAAACTGTTAGGACTACATCAAAATAAAAAGCTTCTGAGCATGGGGGCACCTGGGTGATTCAGTCCTTAAGCGTTAAGCGTCTGCCTTCGGCTCAGGTCATGATCCCAGGGTCCTTGGATCAAGCCCCGCATTGGGCTCCCTACTTGGTGGGAAGCCTGCTTCTCCCTCCCACTCCCCCTGCTTGTGTTCCCTCTGTCTCTCCCTCTCTGTCAAATAAATAAATAAATAAATAAAATCTTTAAAAGAAAAAAAGCTTCTGCACGCAAAGGAAATAATCAACAAAACTAAAAGTCACCTATGGAATGGGAGAATATATTTGTAAATGATATATCCAATAAAGGGTTAGTATCCAAAATACATAAAGAACTTATAAAACTAAACACACAAGAAACAAATAATCCAATTTAAAAATGGGCAGAAGACATGAACAGGTATTTCTCTAAAGACATCCAGATAGCCAACAGACACATGAAAATATGCTTATCATCACTTACCATCAGGGAAATACAGATCAAAACTGTAATGTGATACCACTCATACCTATCAGAATGGCTAAAATCAACAACACCAGAAACAATAGGTGTTGATGGGGATGTGAGAAAAAGGAACCCTATTGCATTGTTGATAGGAATGCAAACTGGTGCTGCCACTGTGGAAAACAGTAATCGCAGTACTAGGTATTTAACAAAAAAATACAAAAATGCTAACTCAGAGTGATACATGCACCCCTATGTTTATAGCAGCATTATTTATAACAACCAAGATATGGAAGCTGCTCAAGAAGTTTCCATTGATTGGGACGCCTGGGTGGCTCAGTTGGTTAAGCGGCTGCCTTCGGCTCAGGTCATGATCCCAGCGTCCTGGGATCGAGTCCCACATCGGGCTCCTTGCTCGGCAGGGAGCCTGCTTCTCCCTCTGCCTCTGCCTGCCACTCTGCCTGTGCTCGCTCGCTCTCTCTCTCTCTAACTAATAAATAAATGAAATCTTAAAAAAAAATTAAAAAAAAAAAAGAAGTTTCCATTGATTGATGAATGGGTATATATGTATACATATATATGTCTATTTATATGATTTATTTAAAAAATTTATAATATATATTTTATATATGATGTATAATATATTACTATGTTATATTTGTGTGTGTATATATGTGTTCATATATATAAATATATGTGTATATATAGCATATGTATATAGTGGAATATTATTCCCACATAAAAAAAATGAAATCTTGCCATTTGCAACAACATGGGTGGAATATAGTGCTAAATGAAATAAGTCAATCATAGACAAATACCATATAATTTCACTATTATGTGAAATTAAGAAACAAACAAATGAGCAAAGGGAATAAAAGAGAGAGGAAGTGAGTTAAACCAAGAAACAAACTTTTAATTATAGAGACAACAGGTGGTTACCAAAGAGGATGTGTGAAATAGGTGATGGAGGTTAAGGAGCACACTTGTGATGAGCCCCAGGTGACTTATGGAATTGTTGAATCACGATATTAAACCCATGAAACTAATACAACACTGTATGTTAACTAACTGAGATTAAAATAAAAACTTAGAAGAAATGAGTAGAAAATCTCTTTAAAACATGGTCAAACTATTGAAATATTATGAAAAATAACTAAAGAACTAAATAAATGGAGAGATAACTATATCATAGATTAGAATGCTCAGTATTATAAAGATTATGACTTCTCACCAAATTTATTTACATATTTAATACAGTTGAAATTAACATTGTAAAAGATTTCTTCCCGGAATTTGATAGGCTCTTTCTAAGATATATGTATATGGAAATGCAAAGGCCCTATAATAGCCAACACAGTCCTGAGGTTTAAAAAAAAATGGCAGTAGTTGCTCTACTGGCTGTCAAGATTTATTATAAAGCTACAGTAATTAGACATGCTTTATTGGCACAAAGATTAGAACAGAATTTAGAAACAGATCTATTCATTTATATATACTTGATTTTTGACAAAGGTATCCTTCCAGAGCTGTGCAAAAAGGCTGTCTTTTCAATAAATGGTCTTGGAAGCATTGGATTTCCACATAGAAATAAGAAAAATAAACTTGACAAATATTTCATACCATAAAAAGTTAATTCTGGGGTCAGGGCTTATGGATTTAAAAGTGAATGGAAAACTAATATAGATTCCATCAAATAGCATAGTAACATATCTCTATAACCTTAGGGTAGGTAAAAATATCAAATGGTACACAAAAATCCCTAGTCATAAAGATAAAAGTGATTAATTAGATTATAATAACATTAGGAAAATCAATTCTTCAATAATTAACTCTCATTAAGACAGTGAAAAATAAAACCCTCAGATAGAAAATGCCATTTGCAAATTTTGTGAATAGCAAACACCTTTTATCCCAAATGACCAAAAGTATGGACAATCCCTATTGATGAAATGTTCACACACTGAAGGGAGAATTCATATTGTGATACCTAATTTGAAAGACTGAAAATTTTACTAAATTTGAACATATTTACCTTATTACCTGGTAGTCCGAAGGCATGTAAAAGAATGTTTGAACAACATTTCTCATGAAGAACAAATGCTGCCAACAATCCAAATGTCCTTTACGAGGTGAATGGATGCATGGATATTGGTATATTTACACAATGGAATGCTCTACAACAGTGAACAGAATGAACTGCAACTATGTGCAACATCATAGGTGTATCTCATTAACAAGAGTAAATGAAAGATGCTAACAAAAAGTGGTGTACAATATAATCCCATCTGTTAAGAGTAAAAAAAAGATAAAATAATTTTTAAGAATTTATGCTAATGTGGTAAAATAGTAATTTAAAAAGGAGAAAAAGGATATGATTACCCCAAAAAGGTAGTTATTCTTTCCCAGGTAGAAGGAAGGTGGAAATATTGAGGAGGTAAGAGTTATCTTTGGGGGTGCTGGTATTGAGTGTAGTTACAGGATTGTTTATTTGTTGAAAGTCATCAAACTGCGTATTTTTTAGTTTTTTTTTTTCAGTTTTCCAAAATTCATTCTTTATGCACCTCACCCAGAGCTCCATGCAATACATGCCCTCCTTAATAGCCACCACTAGGCTCACCCAGCACCCCCATCTTTCTCCCCTCCAAAACCCTCAGAGTCCACAGTCTCTCATGCTTCTTCTACCCCTCTGAATTCCCCCATCTCACTTCTCCTCTCCATCTCCCTATGTCCTCCGCGTTATTCCTTATGCTCCACAAGTAAGTGAAACCATGTGATAATTGACTCTCGCTGTTTAACTTATTTCACTCAGCATAATCTCCTCCAACCCCATCCATGTTGATACAAAAGTTGGGTATTCATCCTTTCTGATGGAGGCATAATACTCCCCTGTATATATGAACCATATCTTCTTTATCCATTTGTCCATTGAACCATTCATCTTGGTTCTTTCCACAGTTTGGTGACTGTGGCCATTGCTGCTATGAACATTGGGGTACAGATGGCCTTTCTTTTCACTACATCTGTATCTTTGGGGTAAATACCCAGTAGTGAAATTGCAGGGTCATAGGGAAGCTCTATTTTTAATTTCTTAAGGAATCTCCACACTGTTTTCCAAAGTGGCTGCACCAACTTACATTCCTACCAAATCAATAAAAGAAGAGAGAAGAACCACATGGTCCTCTCAATTGATGCAGAAAAAGCATTTAACAAGATAAAGCATCCGTTCCTGATTAAAATGATTCAAAGTATAGGGATAGATGGAACATTCCTCAACTTCATAAGATCTATCTTTGTTCCTGATTAAAATGATTCAGAGTATAGGGATAGAGGGAACATTCCTCAACTTCATAAAATCTATCTGTGAAAAACCCACAGCAAATAATCATCCTCAATGGGTAAAAGCTGATAGCCTTCCCTTTGAGATCAAGAACACGACAAGGATGTCCACTCTCACCACTGTTGTTCAACATAGTACTAGAAGTCCTAGCAATCAGACAACAAAAAGAAATAAAAGGTATTCAAATTGGCAAAGAAGAAGTCAAACTCTCTGTCTCCGCAGATGACATGATACTTTATATGGAAAACCCAAAAGACTCCACTCCCAAACTACTAGAACTCATACAGCAATTCAGTAATGTGGCAGGATATAAAATCAATGTACAGAAATCAGTTGCTTTCTTATATGCTAACAAACTGCATATTTTTGTTTTATATATTTCTCTATATGTGTATTTCATTTCATAATATAAAATATTAAAAAGTAAAGCATGGAACATAATTAATAAAAATTAATTGTGCTTTAAAATAGAATTTTTTTCTGTTGGAAATTACCCAGATATTGATTTAAAAAAAAACTAGTTTATACTAACTATATAGCATTATTTGAGAAGGTAAAAATTTTTAATATTTTATTCACAGAAAGATAAGTCACATTACTTGAATGCAAACAAATCATAAACCATTACCCTGTTTTAACTGAGTTTAAAGTACTTGATAAAGTGTTTGCTTTTTTGTATAAAAATATTATATTCAATTTTAAAGAAACAGCCATAATTAGTAGATGCAGAAAAAATACTTGAGTTAAATAAATATATTACTTTAGATTTTCTTTACGTTTCCCTTTATGCCTCTATTTCTAAATTAAGTAAATAATATATGTTTATGACATTAATGCAAGAACATTTTAATTAGAAAATTCACCTGTCATAACAGTAGTATTTATCTGTTACAAAAATATTTATCCAAGAAATATTAGATGAATATATTTGAAGTTTATTTTAAGCTGATAAAGTAGCTATTCATTCCTATTATTACAAGATAATTTATAAATGTTTATCTTTACATGATATCAAATATTCTTTCAGATACATAAAAAAACATACTTATTTAACTTAGAGTTTGAATTTAAGAATACCATATGTACACAAATATTCATCACAAAATAATTTTTTAAATGTCTATAATTATGCTACCCATCATATTGAGCATAATCACATATTATTTTTTCCCAATATTTCAGAAATTGACAATTCATGATATTAGAGTGACTAACTGTATTAGTCCTCCTTACAAGTCATTTTTTATGTGAATGAAGTATAAAGGTATTAGGTGAGTGACAGGAGTCTTGTTTACTTTAAATCCTAGAAATTTAGTTGTTTAGTATTTTATTACTTAAAAGTATGCTTCACCCTAACTCATCAAAGCTCAAACTAAGCAGTACATTGATGAAGAACAGATTTTCTTTTAAAAGATGCATTTTATTTCTCAGTTTAATGGCTGTTTTTAAACAGCTTCAGAGGCACATGCTCTTCAAATACATTAAAATTCTGTGTATTTCTTGAGAATTAAATGTGTATCAGTGTATCAGTTATAACATGTAAACCTATGAAGAACATATTTAAAGCCAATACATGTTAATGACATTTATTTCAGACCTAAGGCGGCTGTTCTGGAAACTTTCCGTTGCTTGGTATTCCTAATGTTGTATAAATTTGGACATCTGAAGCCTTTCATTCCTTCTTTGTCATTTGCTTTTGAGGTAAGACGTTTGTTTTAGGAGGCTATAGTGTGATTGTACATTTATTGCATATTTAATCCATTCATTCAACAACGATTTTGTTCATTTTGTGACTAGTACTTGTGGGAAACTTAACCTATCCACTTACTTACTATACCGTATTAATTGTGTCACCTGGAGCCAGTTAATACTGTTGAGTTTCAGCTTTCTGGTTTTTAAATTTGCATTGATACCATTAACATCATAGAATTGTTGGACAAGTTATATTGCATGATGTTTGTAAAGAAAAGTTGGGCCACGTAGTTGGTTTTTTAGCAAGTAAAAAAATTACAGAAAGTTATTGACAGAGACTCTTCCATTTGAGATTTTTCTTTTTGGGCTTTTAAGGTAAAGATTTGATTAAAATGCCTTATCAATTACCAACAAGAGATGATGATGCTATAGAAATAAAACTGTTGATGTCATTGAGATTTTTCTACAGCTGAAAAATATAATTTGACCTTCTGTGATGATTAAAATTTATCTTCCCAGAACTTGTAAAAAGGGGGTATATGTTTATTATCTCAGATCTTAAGCAACTGTTAAAAAATTTTTATTCTCATCACTAAACTTTTAATGGACATGGTTTTGTTCTTTTAAGATAAGGGTTTTATCATGTAACTTTGGTGCTGAGCAGCCAACATACCCAGAATATGCAATATGTCACCTTATTTAAACATGAAATGTAAAAGCAAACATGCTGCTAACATCAGTGGAAAGACTAAAACAGGTGCTTTTGTAATTTAGTAAAGATAGTAAATTGAGCAAACTCTTTGGAAAACAATTTGGTGCTACCATACAAGGCATATGAGTATAAAAATGAAGGAAGATATATGTGTGTGTGTGTATATATATATATGCAGACACACATATGAATATAATGTGTGTTCCAGATATATTTATATACATATATGTATATATATATGGAAAGATAAATTAGAATTTATTTATTTATTTTTAAAGATTTTATTTATTTATTTGACAGACAGAGATCGCAAGTAGACAGAGAGGCAGGCAGAGAGGGGAAGGGAAGCAGGCTCCCTGCTGAGCAGAGAGCCCGATGCGGGGCTCGATCCCAGGACCCTGGGACCATGACCTGAGCCGAAGGCAGAGGCTTTAACCCACTGAGCCACCCAGGCGCCCGATAAATTAGAATTTAATATATCATTGCCTATGGGAAGGCAAATTGTATGATTAGGAGAAAGAAATATGGGAAAGATTTTAACATTAAGTTAATTTTCTTTACCAGCTTTAAATTTCTGCACCACCTGAATATATTTACTTTAAAAGGTATGTAAATTTAAGAAATGAGGCATAAAATGTTAGTATCAGGATACCAGATATCATCCATCCAATACCTTTTGCATTTAAATAGGCACTAAATAAAGTTTATATGATGGTGTACTTATATTGTTTCTTGAGATTATAGCCTAAAAACAAAATGAGGAAATGTAATTTACACATATTTAATGAAATTTGGAGATATACATGCCAAAAGAATAAAATATTAAAGTCAAAGAATAACATTTTCACACTCTAATGAGGGAAGGTATATGTGTGAAAGAGAATAATTCCACTAAGTGAATCTACTCTTGGGTATACTATGGTAGTTTATCTTAAATGCTCCAGAAGCAGAGAATGTGGGTTCTTTAAGGTAGCCATCGTATAAATAAGTGGGAATGTAGGGTTATAGAATGACATTGCATTTGGGAATCTTTGATGATGGGATAGTGGAGAACAGTGTAGTATGTCCAGCTTTTGAATGTGATGAATTCTAGTGGTGAGATGCTATCCATTTACTTATTTTAATCAATAGGTGAACATGAGTGGCTAAGACTTGAGCTTTGAAACCACATTGCCTGAATTTGATTTCTAACTCTAAACTTACTAGTATTTGTCAGCTTAAATATTATTTGCCTTGCATTCCTTGTCTATAAATGGCTGAAGTACTAAGGTCTAATAGAATTTTGAGGATTAAAGGAGAATCTGCCTAAGAGATTTACCACATTGTATAACATACAGTACACATTCAATAAGTATTAGATGCCACTCTTATCATTTTATGTGAAATGAAAGATCCCATGGATTAACACTTTGGTTTGCCTCAGGATCCAGAAGTCAAGTTTGAGAACAACTGGCATAGAGGAGCAAAAAATGTTAAACCTAAAAGTCATGATTATGAATTCTTAGACTAATGCTGACCCTATGACGTGAGACTCTTTGCCTCACATTGTTTACCTAAAAAATAAGTTTGATGGGAGTTAACATGCACTGAGATTTTACTATGTTCTAAATGCCTTACTCCTTTTACTTCATTTAATCTTCATATCAGTATAACGGGGGTGTAGCTACTATTATTTTTATAATTAAAAAATTGAGTTACAGAGAGATTGAAAACTTGTCTGAATTAACATAACTAATAAGTGAACAAGTCAGAATACAAACTCAGTCTGATACTGTAACTCTGAATTATCTAGCAACATTCTCTTCCATGTAATGATAGCAATACTCATCTACCTCAAGGAATTTAGATAAAAAAAATAGAGATGCAGTGTAGCAGAGCTACTTTGAAAATGTAAAGACCAAAAAAAAAAAAAAAGTTCTTATCAATTTGACTACAAAAAATGTTTTGAAGACTAGTGGCTTCAGTGTTACCTCTGAACTATCTTTCGTTTATTATTCAAGGGAGGGAAGACAATGGCAAAATCTTTCAGGCTGTTCATCTATTCTTTCCAGAACCTGTCCTACCTATCTAGGCACACAGACCACCGATTCTTCAAGAGTAAATATTGACTGTGATTTGCCAAGAAAATGTTTCCTTAACATGGTGTGTAAATTATATCTACTTACATGGTTTGGTGCAAAAATTTAACGATACAAAGGATAGCACGTAGAAGCACCTGATACATTTTGGCTACTATCCTTGTTTGTATTACTATTAGTACTCTATAATTAGATTATTATTGCTGCCATTATTATTAGAGTATTATCATCATCATTATTATTTTAACCATTGAATTTCCATTGGTAAAACTGAACAAGTCTTCTCCGACCAGAGGTCAATAACTATATGGTAAAGACTGGGCAAGTATTTCCTTACCAACATTTTACCTATGAAACAACCTTTTTTTCTACTTCTTTTTAGAGTTCAAGAAAAGTGTAAATTACTAGTCATCAATTTGTATGTTTTTTAATTTAAATTCAAATTTAAAAAAAACCTAGTTATCAGTTCTTATATTCTTAATTGTGAATTTCATATTTGTGTTTTCTTCACATTAGAACTTTATGTAAATTTTTACGATTTATCATAGTAGTAATAGAACTAACTATTTGCCCCACATAAGGAGGATAAAAACCTAATAAATGTGGCCTCAGTTACTGCATTCAGTAGGAATCAGGGGTGATTATATTATAAGGACACAATGTTCTCATCATTTTTCTTTGAAGCTATCATTAGAATCAGTGTCATTGAAGCAGTTAATCCCTTCTTTTATAAAGTAATGTTGTATATTTTGGCAACATCAGCTTGTAGCCCTGTGACTTTTCTTTATCTAGAAGGCTTGTTGGAAGTTTTTCTGTTATATTGCTTCATTATGTAAGTCAGATGCCATAGATTTGCACAGTAACTGCCCTTCTACACTATGCCTGTACAGCTTGCTGGCTGTACCTACAGCTTTAAACACATACACACAAGCACACACAGAATGGAAAATTGACCTTCAGCTTTTTACTTAGATTATAAAACAGTGCTTAGGTAATTACAATTCTGAGTCAGAATTACAAATTTGATCCTGTGACCAGGATGTGGAAGATTTACTCCCTTTAGCTTCTGTCCACAAGAATATGAAGCAAGGGAGTGGAGCTCAGACTATTTATAAATAGAATTAACTACTATAGAAATGCATAGTTGTTTATTTAGTGTGTGCAGTGGTTAGTCCATACTCTTGCATATTTCTTTAGCTAGGTCAGTTAATATTTTGACCACCAATTCATATCCTTTTTTTTTAAAGGTTATTTATTTATTTGTTTGTTTGTTTGTTTAGAGATCATGAGTGGGAAGAGGGTGTGATGCAGAGGGAGAGGGAGAGAGAGAGGAAGGGAGAAAGAATCTCAAGCAGACTCCATGCTGAGCAGGGACCCTGATATGGGACTTGATCCTGTGACCCTGGAACTAGGACCTAAGCTAAAACCCAAGAGTCCTACACTCAATCTACTGAGCCACCCAGGTGCCCCTACTTTTTTCTTTTCTTACTTGCTTTTTCACTCATAGGACATTTTTTAATTTTTAAAAATTTATTTTTTTCTTTAAAGATTTTCTTGAGAGCAAGAGAGAGCATGAAACAGAGAGTGCATAAGAAAGTGAGCATGAGTAAGGGGAGGGAGTAGCAGACAGAGAGGGAGAAGCAGACTCCCTTTATGATAAGTTATATCACTAAATGCTCTTTCAGTGTATCCCAAATATTGTTCTTTAATTTCTCTAGGAGTGTATAGTTTATAGAGGTGATTGGACAATGGAAATGGTACTCTCTGGAAGTTGATGGGAATTAGAAAGGATGGGGTTTTATTGGCCCAGTTGTCTATGTTATGATTCTGAACTTTCTTTTTTTTTTAAGATTTTATTGATTTATTTGTGAGAGAGAAAGAAATAGTGACAGAGACAGTGAGGGAGAGAGCACAAACAGGGAGGAGAGGGAGAAGCAAACTCTGCAATGAGTGGGAGTCCGACTCAGTGCTCGATCCCAGGACCCTGAGATCATGACCTGAGCTGAAGGCAGACGCTTAGCTGACTGAGTCACCCAGGCACCCCTATTTTTTTTTTATTTTTTTAAGATTTTATTTATTCATTGAGGAGAGGAGCAGAGGGTGAGGGAGAAGCAGGTTACACACTGAACAGGGAGCCTGATGTAGGTAGGGTTCAATTCCAGGACTATGGTATCATGACCTGAGATGAAGGCAGATGCTTAACCAACTGAGCCACCCAGGTACCCCTCATACACAGGAAATTTGACAGAAAAACAATCCCTTCATTCTTTCCTTCATTCACATCTCACTAATGGATGGCACAGACAGTTTTTTTTCCTGCTAGCTCATATGTAATTTGTTCTTTCTAAGATGTGCCTATGAAATTATGGTTGATTTCTTTTTCTTGCATCATTAGCTTTAAAAATGTCTAACCTGACTAGCCTTTAAAGGGAAGATAGCAAAATCAAACATAAATAGCTATATTTGATAAGTATATATGTATATAATAGCATGGGAAATACTTGTTTACAGATATTTTGATCCTATATGTCTTTTGTTTCATGTAACTTTTTAGTTAATTGGGAAGATACTTAAAGTACTGGAGAAAGCATTGGCTTTGAATTCACACAAATCTGTCATTCCCAGCTCTGTCAGTTGGTTGCATGGTCTTCAGGAAGTTATCTAAAATATCCACAGCTTAGCTCCCTAGCTTTTTCCCCTCAGCGAAAAGGAGAATAAAATCCCCCAGGGGTTGTTTCAATATTCAAAAGACTAAAGGAGATAGAACCTAGTGTGATACCTGATATGTAAGTAGTGAGTATTATTTATTATAATTATATCCATGTATATTATAAGCACACATACATACACAAACTATACAGACACATTTAAAATAATGTTTTTAAAACTAGGGCATTAAAAGCAACGAACATATGAAACTGAAAATATCTGCTTATTAGTGGCCAAATAATTTGAGTTGATTTCAAAAGAACTTTTGGAATTTGAAGAATAGCTTTAAATTTAGACCTCAGAAAAATTCTAAAATCTGATTTACAGTTTTTAGTTTATGTTACTAAAACATCACTCCTAGATGGTAAACCAATTTGTATATGCTGAAGATGTGCACAAGAGCTGGGTAGAATTTGAACAGGAAGAACTTGGGGGGAAGATGGAGAGCACTTGACTTAAGGGAGAGTACAATGAAAAGTCCAGAAGCAGGAGAGACCATGGACTGCTCAAGTGATAACAGCCCAAAGTGTGGATCCTGATAGGAGGCAAATAAATGCCCATGGAAGACTGAACCAGCTTGCCTAATGCTTTCAATGGCGCAGAAACATTTATTCCACACTTACTGGAACACCTGCTCCAGGAAAAACAGAGCAAAAGCCTTGTCTTTGTGGAGATTAGCTTTTAATCAGTGTATTAATTTTTGATTGCTGTGTAACAAATTACCACAAATTTAGTGGCTTAAAACAACACACATTTATTATCTAACAGTTCCCGTGGGTCAGGAGGTCAGGCACGGTTTTGCTCAAAACTCTGTTAGGGTCTCAAGAGGCTGCATTTAAGGTAAGTCTTGGCCAGATTGTGTTCTCATCTGGAGGCTCAACGACGGAAAAATCCACTTCCAAGCTCATTCACGTTGTTGACAGAACTCATTTCCTTGCAGCTGTTTGACTTAGGGCCCCAGCTTTTTTCTGGCTTTTGAGCAGAGGCTGCTCTCAGGTGCTGGAGGCTGCCTGCAGGTCCATGCCCTGTGGGTACCCTCAACATGGCTGCTTACTTCATCAAGCCCGCAAGGAGAACCTTTCTTCAGGAAGGGCTCAACTGCTCTGCTTAAGAGCTTTTAGCTGATGAAGCTAGGTTCCTCCAAGATGATCTCGTCTTTTATCAAATGAAAACAACTGATTTTGGGTCCTAATTTCAGCTGCAAAATCCCTCTATCTATGCCGTATTTTATTGGGTAGAAGCAAGTCAGAGGCCTCACCCACACTCTAGGGAAAGGGATTGTACAGGCTAAGGGCAACAGGACACTATTGTAAATGTAAAGGTGAGAGGTTAGTGTCCTAGAGAATGTGAGAAGTGGTCAGATTCAGGAAGCAATTTTAAAGTAGAAAAGGCAAGATTTGCTCACAGGTCAGATGAGAAAATGGAAAACACAAACAAATAAGAGTTGAGAATGACTACAGTGCTTTTGGTCTGAGAAAATATAAGAATGTAGTTACCGTGAACTAAGATGGGCGGAATCTAGGAGGAAAAGTTGAAAGTGGCAGTGGATCTCCAAATTCAATTTTATTTGATGGGATTTTGTTTATTGATTTCATAGTTATTTCTTGCTGATAGGGTTGTTAATCTGTTTTGCACAAACAATTCAATGCAGAGAAGGTAAATGGGAAGAAAACACTGACATTTCATTAGTGGTCGTGTTTATGTGTTGTGACTCTTTCTTTTTTCTTTGAGATTTTTGCATTTTTTAATGAACATATATTACCTTTAATCCTGTATTGTGAAGTCTTTTCTTTTTTTTCAGCCAACTTTACCTTTTCAGAGTTTTGTAATAGGAATTAAGATGAAATATATAAAAGATAGGTCTGGACAACCAGAGAGAAGTGAGAGCTTCCGTTAGACGCTTGAATGGTGCTGGCAATGCCAGGGAGCAGCATAACATGGATGGGAGGCGCTCCCACCAGCTGTGCTCCCAGGGCTGCTATTTATAGGAGGTGTCACCATAAAGTAACTGAAATGATGTCATAAAACCATGATTTTTTTAAAATTAAGACTAATTTTTTAGATCAATTTAAGTTTTTCAAAAAAACTGAGAGGAAGGTAGAGATTTCCTATCTACCCCTTGCCCCTACGCATGCCCAGCCTCTTTCATTATCAACATCCCCCACCAGAATAGTGCATTTGTTACAACTGATGAGCCTAGATTGACACATCAGAGCCACCCAAAGTCCATAATTTACCTTATGGTTCTCTATTGGTGTTGAAAATTTATAGTTTGGACACATGTAAAGTAACAAGTATCCATTATTATAGGATCATACAGAGTATTTCCACTGCCTTAAAACTCTGCCTAGTCATCACTCCCTATGCTCCTTAACCCCTGACGACCACTGATCTTTTCACTGTGTCCATAGTCCTGCCTTTAGTCATACAGTTGGAATCAGAGAGTATAAAATATTTTCAGATTGTCTTCTTTCACTTAGTAATATGCATTTAAGTTTTCTTCATGTCTTTTCATGGGTTCATTGCTCTTTTTTTTTTTCTGGTGCTGAACAATTTTCCATTGTTTGGATATAACACAGTTTATTTATTCATTCACCTACTAAGGGACATTTTGGTTCCTTCCAAGTTTTGGCAATTATGATTAACAATGCCATAAATATCCCTGTGCAGGTTTTTGTGTGGACATAAGTTTTCAGTTCCTTTGGGTAAATACAAAAGAGCACAACTGCTGGATCATAAGAGTATGCTTAGTTTTGTCAGAAATCTCCAAACTCTCTTCCAAAATGACTGTACCATTTTGCATCCCTGAATAAGAATTTCTTTTGCTCCATATTCTCACCAGCATTTGGTGTTAACAGTGATTCAAATATTGGCCATTCTAATAGGTATGTAGTGATATCTCATTGTTTTAATTTGCATTTCCCTGTTGACATATAATATGGAGCATCTTTTTGTATGATTGTGTGTTCTTTGGTGAGGTGTCTGTTAATATCTTTGGCCCATTTTTTAAAATTCTGGGTTTTTTTATTGTTGAGTTTTAAGAGTTCTTTGTATATTTTAGATGATTGTTCTCCATCCAATGTGTCTTTAGGAAATCTTTTCTCCCAGTCTATAGCTTATCTTCTCGTTCTTCTGATATTGTCTTTTGCACAGCAGAAGTTTTTAATTTAAAAAATTCAGCCTTATAAATTATTTCTTTGATGGAGTGTGTCTTTGGTGTTGTATCTAAAAAAGCAATGCCATACCCAAGACCATCTATGTTCTTTCCTATGTTAGCTTCTAGAAGTTTTATAGTTTTTCATTTTTAAGTTAAATATGTGATTTTTTCATAAATTTTTATAAAGAGTATGTCTATGTCAGATTCATTTGTGTGTATGTGTATGTCTATCTCTTTCAGCACCTTTCTTTAAAAAGACTATCTTTGCTCCACTGTATTGTCCTTGCTTCCTTGTCAAATCATTTGACTGTATTTATGGGCCGCTTTCCTTGCTCTCTATTCTGTTCCACTGATATAACTGCCTTTTCTTTTCATCAACTGCCTTGATCATGGTTGCTTTCCAGTAAGTCTTAAAGTCAGATAGTGTCAGTCCATCAACAGTGTCTTTCTCCTTCAAAATTATGTTGGCTGTTTTGGGTCTTTTGCCTTTTCACATAAACTAGAATCAGTTTGTCAATATTACAGATAAACTTACTGGGATCTTGATGGTGACCACATTGAATCTATTTGGAAGAACTGACAATATTGAGTCTTCCTATACGTGAATGCAGAATATCTCTCCATTTATTTCGTTTTTTGTTGTTTTTTTTTTAAGATTATTTATTTGAAAGATAGAGTGCAGGGAGGGAGGGGCCGAGGGAGAGGGAGAGAGAGAATCTCAAGCAGACTCCTGCTGAGTGTGGAGCCCCATGTGGAGCTCTGTCTCACAACCCTGAGATCATGACCTGAGCCAAAATCAAGAGTTGGATACTTAACCAACCCACTGAGATACCCAGGCACCCCCTCCATTTATTTAGTTTTTCATTTCATTCTTGGTGTTTTATAATTTTCCTCATACAGAACTTGCATATACAGTATTTTGTTAGATTTATTGCCTGAGTAGTTTTTTTTTAGTTTTAATGTAAATGGTATTGCACTTTTATTTTCAAATTCCACTGGTTCATTCCTGGTATATAGGAGAGTGATTGACTTTTTATATTAAGCTGTACCCTGCAACCTTATCCTAATCACTTATTAGTCCCAGCAGTTTTTTGTTGATTCTTTCAGATTTTCTACATGGATAATCATGTCATCTGCTTAGCTTAGCAAGAAAGGAACAGAATGAGGAGTTTTTAACTTTTTATTTGTGTATTTATCACTAAAATAATCAGAAAGCTTCAGTTAAACTATATCCATATGTAACCTTTCTGGCTATACCATCATTTATTTAAATTTTTACCAATAAATATCCTAGGTAATTTTAGTTTAATAATGCTACAGGTAGTATTCTAAGTGATTTGTAAATATTATTTCCTTAAATACTCATAGCAACTTTATAATGTAGATGTTACTATATATCACATTTAACAGGAAATTGACAACTAAGTTGCCCAAGGCCACAATCCTTTATGTAGGAGAGACATGATTTAAACCCAGACAGTCCAGAACCTGTGCCTTTAATGCACTGTACTGTGAATCATGCCTTGAATATTTTAGCTACTGTTATGGGTCAATGTTGGCATTTTTTTTTTTTAAGTCTGGATTCATTTAGTTGCAAGTGATAGAAAATTCAATAAACACTGGCTAAGAACAAGAGTGATTGGCATTCTTTAGGGCCTGATCCTGGATCCTGCTTTCTTCCCCACCCACCCTTACCCATTTTTATTTCTTTAAACACCATCGATGTGGAGATGACTCTCAAAATTTTATCCCCGACCGGAACTCTAACCTCAGCTGTAAACTCACACATTCTATTACCTATTTAAGATTTTCTCTTGAGTGCCATAGGCACATTGTATATACAAATGTGAGCTCTTAATGCTTTCTCCTACATATCCTGTTCCATCTCAGTAGACTTGCATCTCAATAAATAGACACCACAGACACTTCCATTCATTTCATATATCTAGGAATCATTCTTGTTTTACCTTCTCTTTTGCCACCCATCAGCATCGTCTGTGGCTTCTACTCCAAGGTACTTCTTAGACTTCATCCCCATTGTCACATCTTAATTTAAAGCACCAGCATATCTTGTTATGTCTGCTACAGTATATTCCTACATATTCATTCACCTTACTCTTTTCTTGATACTTTCCAATACATTTTATATGCATAACATGATAAATGTAATTTAAGTTGCTAAGTAACTTTAGATGGCATTTAGGATAAAATCCAAACCCTTTACCATAACCTATAAGGCCCTCAGTGAAACATTCATAGACATAGTCAGTTGCCACTACTGGCTCATCCCTCAATTTTGGAAGTTATGCTAATAAAAAGAATACATGGATAAATAAAATTACAGCTCTAATATACAGCAGCTTACTTTATTTCTGATAGAGTCATGAGAAAGATTGTGTAACTTTTTCATTTGCATAGTTAGGAATTTCTTGAAAGAAAGCTACTTCTACAGAAAAGAAAAAAAGTACAACTGTGATATATTTGCAGGTCACTTTGATTTGTCTCAATATTTTTCTTTAATTACCTCATCTTTTAAAATTTAAATATGCTTATTTTAAATGGAAAATTTTTCACTATAATAATAGAAAATCCTAAAGTTAAAAATACCCAGAAATAGAAATACCCAGAAATAGAAATACCCAATTTAAAAGGTCATAAGTTTTTGAAATAAAAATACTAGTAAAAATAATAACCCTAACTCACAAAAATCATATCTGAAAAATTAAATTCCTATAAAGATGTCATTAAGTATGATTATTCAGCAATATAGGGATGTTTAGCTTTAATGTATTGTCAGAATCACTTCTAGCTTTCACATTTCCATTCTTATTCCATCCCAAAAGAGTCATTTGAATGAGGTCAAAACAAACAATTGAAATTAAGATAAGTAAAAAGAAAAAAAAAAGACTTTGTACCTTAAACTAATGTTACACTGTATATTAATTAACTAGAGTTTAAATAAAAACTTGAAACTAAAAATAAAATAAAAAATAAATAAATCACATGATCCAAAAAATAATAATAATAAGATAAGTAACAACCTGAAAACTCACAGAGAGTTGCTTCTTTGTCTCACAGGCCCTGATTGTGGGTCCTGGAAATCAACCTTGAGGACACATTCAGTGTGAGAAGATACATATACTTTGTCCCCCAAGAGATGGATATCGGGTACTTTCCTTTCAGGGTACCAGAAGTCCCTGCTAAGTAATGGAGAGTAGTGTTTAGATCTTAAAGACCTTGGGAAGGGACTCAGTTTGGAGTGCAGAAAATCCCACCTGCGTCCAAAGAAGATACCCTTGGAGGGATCCTTAGCAACCTGTTAGAGAGTTCTGACTGAAATCATATAGAGTACCACCATTAGTATGTATCTTAACCTTTAGGAAACATCCTAAAGTTGTTTTCCCATGTGGTTATAAAATTTACCATTATCAGAATACACATGCCCTCACCAAAGCCAGAATTATCTTAACTTTTGTTCCTCTGGGGATTAAATATCTCATTGTATTTCTAATTGCCATTTTCCTGTTTATTGCTGAAGTGAATCATTATTTCATCTTTATTAGCCATTCATATTTCTTTTCCTGTGATAGGCTTTTTCATGTCATTTGCCCATTTTTCTATTTGGTTGTTATTTTCTTCTCCTTTTTAGAAATTCTATATACAAAGAAATCCTTTTTCATTTATATTTGTTAAAAACCATATTCTCTCAGTGTGTAGTTCATCTCATTGCCCTGGGATTGAACTCAGGTGGATCTCATTTTTACAGAGTAATGCCAAATAACAATATACTGCTTCCACACCTGAAGATGGTATTACTAAATCATTCATTATAAGTAATTCAGATAAACATAAGCTTTTTTCTATATAGTGTTTGATTATATCTAGCAACAATTCCTCATCTAACCACCAGTATGTCTACATAACTCCTGAACAGGGCAATGAAACAAGGCTATAATTATGCAAAAATATGATGATAACATATAATTTGAAGATTAATTCCACAATCATGGCTCCTTTAGCAAGATTATGAACTATTTGAATTTTAAATACATATATCAGGATTTCCCCCATCCTTTTGTAGGGGAGATTACTCAAACTTAAAGTTTATCCAAAATTTACTCTGTGGCATAGCAAAACTGCTAAAATGTATTGAAATTCCTCTATATACATGATGCTATATTACTGAAAATATATTTTATATGACATAAGAAATTTTTATTGTTAGGGAAAAAATGCAGAATTCATGGAATAGCATAAAAGACACAAATACTGAAGGGTTTTTTTTTGGCAAATTTCCTTTGAGATTTTGTCATGTGTTCATACAATAAAGCTTTGTCACTTTTTCCTTCACCTTTAACTCAGTTTAAATGTCATTGCCACTTTTAAAATACTTTGTTCTTTCACATTCCCTTATCATATTTTTAGTATCTAAAGATAATTTTTTCAAGGTTTATTGTAATATAAAATTAATAAATGTTCACTCCGTTCCAAGTTCTGTGCAAAGAGTTTTATGTGTGTAATCTCATTCATAATGTACATATATCTCCTATTTCATACTGTGTGCTAACCTGTAAGAGTGGATAGAAAATAACTAATGTAGGGGTACCTGGGTGGTGCAGTTGTTTAAGCATCCAACTCTTGGTTTCCACTCAGGTCATGATCTCAGGGACATGAAATCGAGGCCTCACATCCCCTCAACGCAGAGTCTGCTTGGGATTTTCTCTCCCTCTTCCTCTGCCCCTCCCACTCATGTTCCCTCTCTCTCTAAAACGAGTAAATAATATCTAAAAAAAGAAAAGAACGAATGTATTAGGTCAGAACCAGGCTAATAGGTGAAAATAAGTTATTTGAGGTGATTTATATGTGGGCCTTAAAAAAAAAACTGTCCCTATTACTTTTTCTTGCTATGAACAACAAATAAAATATGTGGTAACCAAAATGAAGCAATATAGTACAGTTTTTTTCTTTAAATACATATTATATATATACATATAATTATACTAGATTATATAAATATGTGTGTGTGTGTGTGTGTGTGTGTGTGTGTATAACCACATTAAATTTCCTAAAATGTATTGTCTCTTGTGTAGGATTTTAAAATATTGACCCTACATACAAGAAAACATTAATGATAGTTTCCTATGTATCATCTTTTCCTATTAAAATGGTTAAAATTAAGAGACAATGATATATCTCATATTTGTACCCAACCAGCTCTTTTCTCTTGCCTTTATTTGAAAAACCCCTGCATGGGCATTCACTAAGAGCAGATGATTTGGCAAATACTTTGGGCTGAAGGAGCTTTTCACTATTAGGTGCTTTCTTCTGCATTTTATTATTATGTATATTATAAAGAACACAAATTTTATACATTTCTGATTAGTTCACACTGAAGTAATCAAAACATAGGTGAAATGTAAAGGAGAATTTTACATTTAAAATACTCAGTGTTGGTGGAGGGTGCCTGTGTGGTGAATTCAGTTAAACCTCGTACTCTTGGTTTTTGCTCAAGTGGTAATCTCAGGGTCTTGGGATCAAGGCCTATCAGGCTCCACTGAGCACAGAATCTGGTTGGGATTCTCTCCCCCTCCCCCTGAGCTCTGTCTAAAATAAATAAATCTTAGAAAAATAAAAATACTGTTTTTTAAAAAATATTTTAAATACATTACTGTCAGTTTAGTTTTTGTTTATTTACTTTGTCTTTTTTTTTCTTCTTTTGGCTGTTCTTGTTTGAAAACAGGAAGTGATTTCTTGCCTAGAAGAGCAAACATGTTGAATGTAGTTTAACACTCCAAACTTTGTAATTTTGAGTGAGGTCTAAAATGGATACAATCTCTATTAATTATATTGTTTGTTTAAAAATAGGAATTCAGGTATGTTAGAACTCTAGCTCTGTGCATGGCCAATTCCTGACCACTGAACCAGTTTCCATCCTGTTGGCTCCTATCCCTCCACATTTTCAAGGATGTCCTTTAATCTGACTTATTTGTGGGTCTAATCTGCCAGTGCCAGCATGGTAAATTACAAGCAGCAGCTTAAGGTAAACATCATTTACTCATAAGAAATCGTTTCCACATCACCTCGGTTTTCTGCTTGGCATTTGAAAAAGAAACTCTGTCCCTTTTTATAATCACCTGTCCTGCATTTGAAATAATAAAGAGCCCCGCATTTTGCCTGCTCCAGTCTGAGTGTGCCGCGCATTGTGCTATGATTTATGACCTGAGCATCCGACACTCTCCATGCACTAACAAGATGGCCCACTGCGTTTGAAATATATCCGCTAAATGAAAGCAAACACAGCTTTGTGATAGAAAGCCTTGTCAGCACGCAAGGAATTAAACACGTGCAAATTATAATTTTTAGTCTTTCTTTTTGCGTTGCCTATGAGAATGGCTAAAATAGGTTAAGATCCATAGGTGGACAGGATTTCACATATTAGATGAGAGCTCTAAGGGGAATCCTGACCTTGAGAAAAAGGCACAGGGAGATTTGGCAGAATGTCAAGGTGGTTTCCACTAGGACATGACAGGGACTCATTATGGGCTTGCTGTTGCCTGTAAGCCGGTTTCACTACCATCAACTAGGAGGCCAGAATGCCTGGTTCCAGATGCTTTTGCCAATTGACCGTAAAATTGCTATGCATTTCTGGCCAAGCCCAAGATTTTAAAAGCTCCCCTCCTCCTACCCTCAACACCCTAACCCCCAATTCCCTCTAAAAAGCTGCTCATTATTCTTCCTTTGCCCCCTGATCTCAGCAAAAGAAGTACTTCTGGAATCAATTAGAAATGTCTGCCCTTGATGAGGTTTGCACGTGAGTTTGGAGTTGGGAGGCTTTGATAGTGTCAGCCAACAGCTGCAGTTTCAGGTGGTAAAATCCAAGAAGGAATTTTCCAGGGTTTATTTACCATCATAAAAAATTTTTTAAATAAAAAAAAAATTTTAAATAGGCAAGACATGTCGGGAGATGGTCTTACATGCCTTTGAAAGTGAGGTTAAATTTGGATTATATATTTATTTTATCCACAATGAGCAAACTGGAGATCTCTGATTGGGGAAATCTTACCATTGCCTTAATAGATTGTGTCAAATGATACTAGAAACAGGGGTCTCCTTTCTGAAGGTTAATGGTAAAAGAATATCTGTTATTTTTTCTGTCATATTAATTGCTCAACAAGTAGATAGTCAAGATTAATGGGAATCAGAACCCATTTTCTGAAAATAATGTGAATTATTCTGTGATATGTTTGCCTACTCTTTCTCTCTAGCTACATATGCATTAAGATTTTTAATAAAAAATTACAACAGGAATTTTTTTTCTTTCTAAATATAGCTATTTGGTAAGCTTTTATTAATGCCTATTTGAGAAGATGCTATAAATTTCTTTTTATATTTGCATGTCCTATTAAAATACTTCAGCTGTTGTAGAATAGAAATGACATGATTTTCCTGAAGCCACATTGAGAAGCATAGTAACAACCCAGGTATGCAAATTATCACCTGGTGCTTCCAAGCACATGGCCTTTTCTTTCCTTGAATACATCATATGCTTCCTGGAAGTCTGCTTTTGTTTCTCCTGCTGGCTAAAAAACAGAGATAATTTCAAGTGTACATTTTCATCATGAAAATTTTCACTCCTGCTTTCAAGAAATATTATCAAACTTTTTTTCCCAAGCAAGTCATCATTAAATATAGAATTTTATTTCCCAGAGATACCTCTTACTTCTACAATCAATGTTACTTCCCCTTCAAGTGTTGCCATTTCTACTTACATAGTGGTGGAGAGGTGTGAAGAGAGAAATTTATGTTTGGAGATATCTCCATAACAGAGATAAGTTCAGATTTGCATTTTTATGAGAGCTCTTTCTACATGTGAGAACATTTACTGACTAATCAGTCTGGTTTCTAGATTGAGGTCTTTTGGTTAAACTAAGGGAATAGCTGTATTATCTAGTGTACCTAAAATATAGTACAGTTTATTATATTCATGGAAAAACTCTAAGCTAAAAAATTTCATTAGAATATCTGATGTCTCATGCATGCTACAATGTGATAAAGGTTAAAAAACATATTTTTCCCACTAGTTTCCTGCTTAAAGTAACATACCGGCAACAACAAGGGCACAAACAAACAAGGCTGAATGATTTTTAATTGCCATCTTTAAGAAATAACGTCTCATTTATTCTTCTCCATGTCCGTCATATGGTCTGCATGTCCTTGGTGAGCCAACCTTCCTTTTATTGAGTAGAACAAACCAAAAAAAAAAAAAAAAAAAAAAAAAAAAAAAGGTATATACAGTCTTTACCAGCAATCCAGAAGATACTTCCCTGTGACCAAATTATTACAGAAAGGAAAGCTGATTAATTTATTCATTCATTTTTCTCTGAGCTGAAACATCCTGTATGCCAGCTTTTCCTAAATATGTTCAGATCTCAGAGCAAAATCCAACTGCTTGGTTTTAAGCACGTTAACGGTTGAAACATTCTCTCCAGGGAAGAAGCAGAAATCTACTCTTCCCTGACTCTCAAATAGGAGGTTTCCTTATAGTATCAGGTGAGACTACACACTCACTCTAATCATTTGGACATGTAGTCTCAGAAGCATCGAGCTGGTGGAGAATTACTGCCTGACACCCCCACTTGCCCCTCCTAAGTCTGTGTTTAAGTGGTATCATCTTCTCTACGTGCTTGCATAATGGATCCAGGGAAATTGGCTGATACAGATTAAAAGCAAATATGGAGGGGCGCCTGGGTGGCTCAGTGGCTTAAAGCCTCTGCCTTTGGCTCAGGTCATGATCCCAGGGTTCTGGGATTGAGCCCCGCATCAGGCTCTCTGCTCGACAGGGAGCCTGCTTCCCTTCCTCTCTCTCTCTCTGCCTGCCTCTCTGCCTACTTGTGATTTCTGTCAGTCAAATAAATAAATAAAATCTTAAAAAAAAAAAAGCAAATATGGATTTTTCCATATAGTTTATCCTGTCCTTTATATTATTTCTACCAAAATTCAATACTTACAAGGATTTTGATCTGCAGTATAGCACATGAAGGTAATATCTCTCTTAAATTGTTTGTTTGTGACAATGTCCAACAGTGGCTTGGCCAACCGTTGCACAACTATAAAAATTATTGTGATGACTTGGAAAAAATTGGACTCAGATTCCAGACACATGGCTTTTATGAATTAACAACACGAGGGAGGGCACTTGGTTCTCAGCTTCACCATTTGCAAAAGTTAAGGGAATACGGTAGACTTCTAAAGTTACTTCAGTGTATAAGTGTGTAAGATTTCATACTGGTTGTGTGATTGAAAAAAAAAAACATTAAATAGCTGCTATTGGTTTATAGTCATATATTTAACTTACTAAGAAGAAGGGGATTCTGAGGAATCTTTGAGAAATAGAGTTGAATCTATGAGATTTTTTAAAAGACAGAACTGAGACAGTAAACATCCTAATTGCACTTTGTAGGACTCTAACTGCACCTCCATATAATCACCTTTTCAACATACAAAGACCCTTTTCAACATACAAAGTCACTCCAAACAAACAAAAAATTGAAGTAGATAATAAATTGTTTGTGTGAGTCCATCTTCCACACAAACTTCCTTACAGGTAAGGATGGAGGTTACAGGGGTTCCAGGCCAATGGAACTGGATTCAGATCATCAGAGAGGAGCCTGGAACAAATCTGTGACTGAGAGACCATTGGGTATTGAAGTACTAAAGCCAATATCATTGATGTAAATGATATCAAGTCTTGAAGTACACTAAGAATCCTTGTGCTAAAAACAGAGCAGCTCTGCATAGGGAGTGTTATCAACATCCAGCAAGATTAAGTTACTGTCAGTGTGCCTAGAGTAAAAGCAACCAGAGGCATATATTTTTTTCACTTTGTTCTCATAAAGTGTTAATTATAAATCCACTGGGGTATCACAGAAATAAGTCTTAATTTGAGACGCATAGTGATTTACGATAAGCATGTGGAAGCATTTAATCAACATGCCTTAGGCAGATAATTTAGAGAAACTTTAAGGTCTGCTCTCCCATTTTGTTAGTGACACTCTGTGGAAGTCACAGTGAAAAAATTATTTTTCTGCTTCCTACATACTCTTCAGATGATTGCTGAAGGCTGTGGATAAATTTGTATGAGATTTCCATATATTTTAAATTCAGCCCTACCCTAACTAAAATGGTGAACTCATTTCAATCTGCAGTGGTACTTTTAGCTCACCCTTATTCCCTTATTCCAAAAGAAAATCTTCAAGTAAAAATCAGGAAGATACTCTACTCATATTTAATGCCAGTATAACGACCCTAAAATAGTAGATTCTTTGTACAGTACACGTGTTACAAAGCAGCAATTAGAAAGAAATGTAGCCAAACCTGTAGTAGAATAACATATGTGAGAATACTTGTTCCCAAATAGCCATAGAATGTATGCCAGGGCAATTAATTTTACTTAGAAGTTTGAGATTCTGGTTACTCTCTTCATACCAACTTCTGTCATCTGACAGTGGCAGTTTTATCTATCATTCAGTGAAATTCACTTGCTTATTCCTGGCCAGAGTCATTCTAAGTAGCATGTACTTGGCCTTAGTAGTATGTAAATGTATGTTGATACATACATTTGTCTGTATCTGTCAAAATCTGGAATCTGTCAAAAGATAGAGTCTAGATGAATGAGCTTAGGTATCCTTCGGAAATGGAGTTGGGTCATTGGGATATGGGCCTTTGGTGGAAAGTTAGACTTTGAAATGCTTTATTATTCTCTTTGGATTACAGGTGAAGGGGGCTTCCATTTACTCCCACTTATGACCAAACATTAGCATAAAACATTCTATTTTATACATATAATTATATATATACAGAATATATGATGTAATGTGGTTGATATTATGTAATAGAATATATGCACATATATATAATAAAACATTATTATGAAACTGTAACGATGATGATCAAAGGTATCTTGGGATAACAAAATTCACAAAGAGCAATAGATAACCTCAGGGACATATTTTTGAGAGCCAGAACTATGAGTCAGTGAACTTTACTTTTCTAACAGTAAAGACAGGGTAAGGGGTCACTTTTTACATAAAGATAGGTCTACTGTTCCATCAATGTTCTGCCTCTAGTATCAGGGTGGTGGCGGTAACAGACTGTTTAATTTAGGTGCCTCCCGGTCAGCAGATTCTAGACTGAAACTCAGGATTCATAAGCTAAATCCAGGCTTTGGTTGGATTTTGTTTTTCCTGCACAGAGCTATTTGTGTTTAATTTAAAATTTGATAGGTTACCAACATTTTTCATTCAGGCTTTAAGACTTGGATTAATGGTCTCTCTTGAGAAATTCGAAGATTTGGCCATCCCAAGTCTGCCTTCCCTTAGGACATCAGTGAATTGAAGGGAAGGAAAAGTTTGAGTTCATGAAGGCAGGTCCTCTAGACAGGATTTAGATTCTTTCAGTTCATAGACATCCAGCAGGATACGCAAATGGAAGTTACAGATAGCACGTGGCTCCCCATAGCTATTTACCATAGAACAAAATGACTAGATTTCCTATTAGAGGTTCAAGAAGGATGTTTAAGCTTTGAGATGAAAATAAATGAAGGGATAAACTGCTTTTGTTAGCTTTCATCATTTGAGCTATTTCAGAATTGGAACCTCATCATCTTTTTTGTATTTACAGATGTACCCTATGTCTAAAAGATTAAATGACTTGTCGAGAGTTACATGGTTATTAAAGAACCAGGGCATGGATCTAGGTCTTTTAGCATTCATATATATATGTGGTTGTATGTCCATTAAATTTATTAGGGAGTATACACATACACATGCACTCACACAGAAACAGTAACATTGGAATCTTCTGGGGAGATGATTTGCTTGGCAGGAGAACAGATGTGGAAAGGAACTTCTCACGGAATGTTTTAAAGTCTGATTCATGTGAGTGTAGTACCTAGGTTTTAAAAAGGACCTGTACTAACACTCCAAAGAGTATTTTTAAAAAATGTATAGGGAAAAAAGAAGTGTAATGCATAAAAACATGTCAATTTAAATATATAAGATTACTTGATATGCACTTTTAATTTAAACAAGTGGATCTAATTTAAAAAGTAATAAGGTACAATTCAATTCAGACAGCTTTGTTTTTTGCTTATGATCAGCACTAAAATAACTGTTCTCCAGAGCCATATGCTGCATATGGTCAACTCATTTTTCAGGTTTTAATCCTTGAATAACTTGAGAAAGTAGCATCTTGGCTAAAATCAAATTGTTGAATTTTTCTGAATATAACTTTTCAAATTGTCTTGTGTTTTACTTTTATATCTGTGATTAAAAGAAATGAGGAGGCTTGAAATATAAGGAAAGGTAACAATACAATATCCCTCTTAGTAGTTAGGTGTTATGCAAGAATGAGTAATTAAAGTAAATTATCCCCATAACTGTCAAAAATTGCTTGATGAAGGAAGATTAACAAATGTCATGTTTTACCATTGAATCTTAAGTCCAGAATACTTGAAACACTTTGTAATGTTTAAATGTTGGGAATAGGTGTTATGAAGAAATGGATAAACAAAACCCAAGTTATTTACTAAATAACGTACTTGAGACCTAGACCAAATAATGCTGTTACCTCTTCCCAGTGGAATTTGAGTGATTACATCTGTCTTGGCAAAAGTGGTTTGGTTTATCTTAATGTAGAGTCTATGTAATGCTTATATTACATTGTTTACATTGCTGATTGAAAGCTAATATACAGTATATGCAATTTGAGATGCCTGTTTCCAGTTTGAAATGTATAGTTTTTATATGGCAAAGAATACTATCAATGGGTTTTGAAATTTACCTGAATTTAACCCATCTTTTTTTTTTTTACTACATCTACCAAGACATCATCAGTATTTTTCTTCCTACTGAAAACAAAATTCATTTAAATGACCCTCTCTTTAATTTATAAGAAAAATGTTTACCTATATTAAATAATAATTACATTAGCACTTTTAATATAATTAGCATTTTATTAAAAGTTTTATGTTTCATTCACCTTACTTTTATTTAATAAATCCCCCAGTCACTCACATACTCAAAAAATATATTAAGTACCAACTTTGTGATGGAATTGTTAACAACGGTTAGGAACAGGAAGTCTGGACTCATACAAATCTTGGTTGGGGTCCTGGCTTTGATATTTACCAGCTGTGTGAATATTGGTAAGCAAGTTTTCAAGCTTTCTGGAGGTAATAATAGAATTTTTACAAGAATTAAATGAAATATTATATGTAAAGTGCTTGGGGTGATTTCTGCTCTAAGGTAAATACCAATTGCTACCTCTTACTGATGGTGATAAAAACAATAATAGCATTATCGCTACCAAGTATTGAGGCAGATACTGGGGAGAATGACAAATGAGACATTATTCTAGTCTTTAAGAATTTGAAAGAGGTGATCAAGTAAACTAGTAATTCCAGTAGATTTTGATATACACATTGCACTCTGAGAGAACATAGAAGAAAAACATACATAATACAGAGGTGGTGTGTGATAAGATTACCCAAGGTGGTAGTGTGTATTGTGAGCATGAGTGGAAGCTTCCCAACTGAAGGACTGTGAGAAATTTCAAGCAGACCAAGAGTTTGGATCAAGGCCAGTAGGTAAGAAAATGCCGGCTGTGGTGGGAAACTGGCAATGGTTCTTTATGACTGTAGTGTTTCCTGAGAGTGGAAGAACATAAGGGATAATATTAGAAAAATGAAGAAGGGCAGCAGCAGGAAAAGATGTGTGGAGAATGCCCATTAAGGAGTTGGGGTCTTGGTCCTCAGGCCGTTATAACCATACATTGAAGAGTTTTAAGCATAGAGGCCACTTGATTAGATTCACATTTTACTCTGGTTCACAGAAATGGTTTTGAAAAGAAAGAATCGGTGAGGAATGGGTGAGTGACAGGAAACACCTTACGGATTTGGATTTATTGCAACAATCTTGGTCAGATGTGACAGTGACTTCAACTAGGATAGTCGCTGTCAGGATAGAGGCTCTGAGAGCTTTAGGATCATTTATCTCTTTCAGTGCATCTCAGGAAAAGGACAGTCTCACTAGAGAGAAACTAATAGATAAAAAATAGTAGGAATGATTTAATTTAGATAAAAAGTTGAGAGTGCTTTAAGAGATTTATTCAAGTCATAAAAAAGCATCATACCATGCAGGAGGCCCTGCATTAGCAGTATTGCTAATGCAAATCTTTTTTTTTTTCTTAAAAAGCAAAGAAAATATTCATTAGTATTCCTAATTTCAGGTTGTAAGATATTTTTATTATTCACGTTATTTCTAGATCTGAAATTGCTGGTCCACTGCAAAATAAGCTATACTTACAACTCAGTAACTGTTGGAGAGAGCCCAAACTCCCTAAGGATATTAGGGCATAAATATTTGTAATTATATATATACACACAGCTATATATATGTAACTATATATACAAATTATTATATAAAATAATTACAATATATTTGTAATTATATATAATTATAATTATTACATATATGCATCTGTTTATTCAATAAATACTGATTTACTACCATGTGCCATGGGTATTAGGTTCTCTAGATATATCAGTCACCAAAAATATGTATTATTTTCTAAATGGGTAATCAAGAAATTCTTGATTTACTCTTAAGCTTGGAATTGTATCATTTTTATTTTTATCAACCCCAGTGTCTGCCAAGTTGTTTCTTTTTTTGAATTCACAAATCTGTAAGAAGAAAGTGATTGCCAGTATCTTCCAATGAATTTTATGAGTAGCTGAAGGAAAAATTATTTTCTAAATCTCATTTCCCATGTGTGCATGAATGAGTACAAATTTCTACTTTTAAACTAGGTTTAAGACATGCTACCAGAACAAATTTTGTACACTATTTCAGTACTAAGTAATAAACGGATCTCTTTCTTCTCCTTTTCGTGATTCAGGATCACATTTGAAAGGCAATTACTAGCATCAAATATAAGTTTTGCAGAGGTTTTGTGGTTAATACTACAGCAAAATGAAATTGAGAAACTATGAAATTGATGTCTTGTATTTCATATCACTTAGAGGTATGCTAGTTTCAGGATAGGAAATGAGTTAAATATTTGATACAATATAGTTTGTAGTTATAATTTGATATTTAAACCCTAATTTAGGATGAAATAAGGGTGAGTGAATGAGTCTTTAAGTTTTCATTGATGAATATCACATGTAATTCAGGTTCTAATAATTGCTATAAGAAATTATGGTATTTCTTATGGATTTCTATTTGTGTAATTATTATTAGGTGCCCTGTGAGTCCAGGAAGGCAAAGCATCCATAAAAAGAAGGCCACTGATATTTGTCAAGTATCTACTCCATTTTAAGTATGCATTTTACTTACTCTTCACAATGCATTTTAGGGCATATTATTACCTACACTTCTCAGATGAGGACATTTTGGCCTAGAGAGTTGATTAAGTTGTCCAGGTCATATGCTTTAAGTTGTAAGGGTAGAAGTCAAACCTTTTTTCTGTCTGTACTTTTGCTTCTTTTTTTTTTTTTTTTTTTTTAAAGATTTTGTGTGTTTAAGAAAAAGCGGAGTGAGAGAGCACAAGACAGGGGTTGGGTGAGGGGCAGGCAGAGAGGGACGGGGGAGAGAGAAGCAAGCTTCCCACTGAGCAGGGAGCCCCCGGTAGGGCTCAATCCCAGGACCCTAAGATCACGACCTGAACCAAAGGCAGATACTTAACCAAGTGAGCCATCTAGGCAACTCTGTATTTTTGCTTCTGTACTACACTTCCACATAAAGAATAAAAATGACAATGATATTGATCAGTATACCAGCACATGTGACAATTCCTTTCTAAATACATAGATTAATGAAGTAAGCTATTTTTTTTAAAGCCTGGTCAGGACAGCAAGACCTGGTCTCTTAACTTCCTCAAAATACTCCCATTCTGAGCACTTTTATTAATGATACTGCCTTGGAGGACGTGTGATGAGGTTGACTTAGCTAAAGCCTGGTCTAACTACGTGGTAAGGGTAGTAGATGAGAAGGGAGAGGGAAAGTTTACCAGTAGAGTCATGAACATTGATTTTAAAGATGAATAAAATTTCCTGACGTGGAAAAGGATAGATATTTATGAATTCACTTCAGTTAAATTTCAGGGCAGTAACCTTGACCTTTCCCTCCTCCCTCATTCCTTCTAGTTTCCACAGCAATTCACTCTTTCAAGTTTTATTCCTGCCTTACTAGCCACTCCTTTGCAGCTGCTAGAACCAACTTTTTTTTCTAAACTTCAATTCCTGTAGTTCCTTGGGGCTCAGTCCTCTCTCTTGCTTTCATTGTGTTATATAATCTCTACTCAGTCTCATGGGCTTAAATTCCTTCTAAATGTTATTGATGTAACATTTTATGTAACCTTTCCTGGTTTCTCTGTTGAACTTCAGAGCTATATATCTAATTGCCTGCTCTATATCTATGCATGGAAATGCAAGTTTGGAAATAATAGGGTTGTTGAAGCTGAAAATATAAATTTGGGAGACATCTATTTAAAGATCCATGGAGCTGATGAATTTGGAGAGATAGGATAGGTTTCCTTTCTAACCACAAAAATGCAAGCATGAAACAATTTCAGCACTAACCCATGTTACTTTATTTGCATTTAGTTAAATATGATTAATCTATATAATGATTATTTCTGATTGAAATATTTTTTGAGAACCACCAGTTACCATCTACTTTTTTAAAAAATGATTCTAATTTACTATAAGAGAACAGATTAGATAATATAATTCAACATCATTACCAGTTCTTCAGTACCTTATCAGGCAACTGGGATTCAACTTCCTCTCCCAAACATTGATCAGTATTAAAGTAAAGATCTAATGGATATAAATACTTACAGAAAGTGCAGTTAGGTGAAGAGGATCCATTCTGTGCACTGTATTTTTAATGGAAGTTTTGGTGTAGGTGCTCATGAAATCTACTCTTTTTTGAAATAAATTTTCATCCATCTCTTCATTTTTTTATTTACAATTTCAATGATAAATTAATTTTAAAGTTGATTGAATTGAAAAAAAAGGGGGCAATTTAATTTTGAGGATGCATGGAAGTGCTGGGTCCTCTGGTTCCTGAATAGAGACTGCAGTGGGTGGAAGAGGAGGCCTGTGGAGGTATGTACATGTGGAAGAGTTTTGAAAGTCTTCGCCATCAGTGTTGACCTTAAAATTAGATAATATAAGAAGGTCAGAGCTTCACAGCTACCAAATCTGAAAAGCAGAGATGCAGCAACAAAATGTTTTGGGTAACTATTAATTTGAATGATTAAAATGTAATTATATTGTTCTTATCTACAGTTTAAAATAAATTTACATGAAATTTCACCTTGATAAAAAGATGAAAAGGACATAGATATGAAAAAGATATAGAAAATATAGATATGAAAAAGATTAGAAAAAGATAAAAGAAATGAAATCAGATTAAAATTTCGGTGGATGATTAAAAAAAAAACACGTCGTTCACGTACATGAAAGTATATCTAAAGTACTTAGAAAACAGTCTAAGTTTTCTAGACTGGAGATAAAGGTTTCATGATTCCCTCCAGCCATCCCAACTCACTGCTTAATCACAACTCCAGATTCTCTATTATGTCTGCCTTGGAGCCTTTAATCGTTTTCTTCAGTTAATTGCTGGAGCGGAGAATCCACTGGAGAGTAGCTTCATTTTGCTATTCAGAGTTGGAAAGGTGGAGCCCAGGTGCCTCAATTTATCTGCCCAGGGTCAAAAGGGCCAACAATCCAGTCAATGTAAGACACAGCTGGTAGGACTCAGCCAGCCGCTGCTCTCAGTGACAGGTGGACAAAGACTGCTAAAGAGATCTTGCAGTGCTGCTGCTGCTCCTGCTAGGGCACTTTGAGAACCTATTGCTAGCAAGCTTTCAGACTGTGCAGCATAAGCAGGTGGGTTGCAGTTGGCCCTCCCCTTTCCCCTGGCAGAATTATAAAAAACTCTTCTCTAGGGAGATGATGCTATTTCACAGGTAAGCATGGACTTAATCAGCCTTCTCATCTGCCCCATTTGCCAAAATCATTTGTGCAGCTTGGAAGATCTCTGACAAGGCAGAGATGAGCAGCCAGGGCAGTAGATACCATCAAATGTCCCTTTTAGCTTTTCTAAGCTATGGGACACACCCCTAGTTTATGGATTATCATTCCTCTTTTTGCCTAGCTGCCCTTTCCATCTTTTTCTCCCACCTGGAGTGATTGAGCACATAAGTTATATCATCATAAAATACACACAGTTGCTGGAATGTGATTTTTAACTTACACTCTTCCTTCTTGTGTACTTCCAGCATTATTATTTGCTACTATATACACGTTTTGAATGAAAGGAAATTTAGATCAAGTGGGTATGCTTAACTACAACTTAGAAAGCCTGTGGTTACAGTTAAGCTTCTTCCTCCCTCGAGTCCTTGCTCCTTACTGCAAGGATTCAGGGCTGGGATGTTTTGCTGCCTGGATAAAAGGGCCCAGTTACTTTCTTTTTAGAGAATGCAATGGCATATGACGTTGTGATATACACAGTTACATATGTTCAGCCGTCCCCCAGGGAGGGCGCTGCAATGTTTGACAATCCTGCACATGTTTTCAGATGTTGAAGTTCATGAACTTTAAAGGACCAGGTGTCAAAATGGTTTTGCTTATGTGGTTTGGGAAAATTACTCTACAGTCTAAATGTAAATACAGTCTAGGCCATCTTGATTTGCTGAAATACATGCAGGGCCTGATAAGCAGTTAATCAATAAATGCCTTGTAATCATGTAAATGCTACATCTTAGTACTTAAAGTAGATAGGTTTAAATTGAGATAACACATAGATTGGCTTCTCCATGCCTTTCTCACTGTGTATCAAAACACACAAAATAGTCAAGTGACAAATACTTGAAGGTGGGTATAACAGCTCAGATCCTACAAGCTAAAGAATGTGATTAACATATTCAGTGGCACACATTTAAATGACAATTAAATTTCCCCAAATGCATTAACTCAGAACACATAACTTCATAAAATATTTTTTATTCAACAGCAATCCTTAAACATGAATCAGTAAGATTAATTTTGGAATTCAAGATGAAGAATAACAAGTGGGTATGCTGAAAGTTAATGGTGGATATTTTTTTCCATATTGAGTCAACCAATTTTATAGGAAAGAACACTGTCCGCCAAATTTAAAGAAAACAAATAAACCCTAAAATAGTATGGTTGCTTTGATTCAGTTGGCACTGAGATTTTCTAAATAAAGGAAAGAACTGGGTGGACATATATTTGTGGTGAGAGCATAGTTTTTTAAGGTATTTTTTTTCCCCGCTTTGGTGGTTGTGATAGATTTCTTTTGCTGTCATAATTTGTGATGTAAATTGAATGTGGTAGAAGTGATGACCCGTAACTTTTTTTGATGTGTATATATGTGTGTGTTTGTGTGTGTAGAAGCTATTTACTTTTTACATGAATGCAAGGATTTAAATAATAGAGTGCAGGAGTAGTTAGTTGATTTAGCCTGGCATAGCACTTAGCTTTAAGATTATTGTATATTTTTATAGGGCCCCAGTTCTCTCATATATTTTGGAGTAGGTCTTCTGTTTATTAAGATGTATTTTCTCATAATAGGGGTGCTTAAGAAACTAAACTAATTTCTCTAGGGATTAATAAAATATACCAAACTCCTGAGTTTAGCTTAATGCGATCTGTTTAAAGTAACATGAAGACCCTTGTTCAGTTTTGCTGAGAAATATGAGTATTGTGAGGGGCTACTGAAACCGCAGCTGAAGAAAGGTAATATGTAGAGTGTGCATTGCTACTGTATTATCTAAGTTTTGGGTATGAAAGCTAAAATATATTTACCTACACAGGCTTCAATAAATCTTAAAAGTGACTGGTATGCAGAAAACATTTGAAAGGTAGTGCTGGCCAGACACAAGTCATTTGGCAGTGGCCTTACCTAGTATATATTTTCAGGGCCTGTCTGCACAAAGATGCTGGCACATTAACCATGATTTCTATTCCAGGTGATGGATTTCTATCCAAGTAAGCGAGTGACTAAATATTTTCCGGTGGAATCTAGGCACCATAAAATCACTGAAGCTGAATAAAAAAAGTTGTCGACCTTTTTAAAAAGTAATTATAATAGCTTTGCGTACCACTACGGCCGAAGAAATATTTCCACTTAGATCACTGAATAATGGAATAGGTTGAACCTAATTAGAAAAAAAAAGTAATATGAGTATGCTGCTAATATTTTTTTATTGGCACTAATGAATGTCTTACTGAGTTTTCATGAATTTCCAGAAAACTTCCTAGTCATTAATAATAACGGAATGCATGGATTCCGTATCCAACTGTATCAAAGTAAAGAAATCCAATCTGAACCCACTGAAAACCCATGCCTTCATCACTTCATCTGATTTATTCTATACAAAACCAGTTAAGAAACCGAACACTTTACGTTAGTTTATTTGTGTTACCCTAAGCAATTAGAGATGAATATGCCTTCCCAAGTGATACAAATGTGAGTCTCCCTTTGTGGCAGGTTGTTTAAATTTACAACATAAAGCTAGCATTTCCATCTCCAGTTAAATCCAAACAGACATTTAATTTTGGTACATGACATTTCTGACTCAAATTGAGCCAGAAAAGGCACTCAGACAGCTCTTATTGTTCATGAATTTGAACAAATTGGGGATCTGTGAATTTATAGCCAGGTTTTGCTCTACTATTGTTTAAAATAGCACACATGGAAAACACGCCATGGGTGTGTTGTAATTCAGCTTTAATGATGTAACACTTGGTTTCAGTCAGTTGTTGGAGGGCTGCGAGTGACACTGGTTTTGTGCTTCAGACATTGCATGTAACTTAGCAATTATAGTAAGGCTTTCAATAATGGCAGTTGGCGGAGTATCTGCAAGTGAAGTCATAGCAATTTTGAAAGAGAAAGCTAATAAAAATACACCTGCTTGTAGTGGAAAGTGAGCCTTTAATATATCTGCTTTGAAGTTGGATGAAGCCTTTGGTATTAACTAACAGATACTATGATGTAGAAATAATCCACTGCCCCAGGGGAGGGCAAGGTCGAAGCCACAGTAGATTGGTAGTTTCTAATCACCTACTTTCCGTCACTCTGATACACAAAAGGAAAATAGAATGAGGTGATAGCTTTTTTTCCCCCTACAATGCCTCAAAGATGTTATTATTTGAAAGCAGATCATTTTCATTATAAATATACAAACTAGCACATACACATTCCCTGAAATAAACTAATCAACAAGGGCATAAATAACACATTTTGATAAGTGGTTTTTGTTCTTCTCTGAAACTTCAGAATGATATGAAGTTTTACCTTCCTAGTAAATCATTCAAAATGATGTGCATAGTTTCAAATTTGCTCCTTGAGTCCTTCCTTCCTCTTTGCCTCTTTCCTTGGCCACTTTTTAAGTCATTCATTAACGGTTCTTTACAGGTAAAGAAAAAAAAATGAGAAAGTAGAGGCAATTATGACACTTTTGACACATTCCTGCTCTCAGGAATCCTTTTTGTGCTGTGGAAAATTAATTCCTTCCCTTGGTGGGAAGGAATTGCTTCCTTCATCCTTACTTGGGCTTACTTATAGTCTGTAGTAACTTTTATGGGACATTTAAAATAGTATCTTTTATAAATGCTGCTATATTGAGATCACTGGGGGGAAGAGATTTTAGGAATAAATACAGTTGGAAGTTGGAAATTCTGCAAAGAAAAATGACTATTAAGTACCAAATTACAATTATTTTAACCATTTTTCCCAGATACTTATTACAGTCATGCTTTTAACTACTGATTGTGATGTCCAGATTAGTGTAAAATAATTTATATAATCAATATCTTTGCTAAGAACTTTAAATGTGATGGATTTCTATAGTCATTTTCTTTATAAATGAATGTTGGAACCCATGCCAGTAACTTTCTTTATTTTTTTCCTTTTTCTTCTTCTCTCTCTTTCTCTTTTTTTTTTTCTTTTTAATTCAGTAGTGCATCTCTATAGAGAGTATCAAGTAACCCAAAGGGTATACATTAGCACTTGTCAGGGCCACATTTAACATCAACATGCTAAGTACATTGAAACTTACTACCAAGTTCAAAGGGAATATATGGACTCTAAATCCCTTGTTAATGTGGTAAAGAATCAGCATCAAGGTGTTTGTTTTGTTGAAAGGAAGTCACATTTTATTTGTCATTTATGAAATGGACTTTGATGTTTCTTTAAGCCAGGAGGGATTTTTCTCCCCAAGTCAGTTACTGTATCTGTTAAGTACACTCATTAGAGAGTATTGCACAAGAACTCTATTTTGGGGGGAAAGTAGTGGAGTGTTTTCTTCATAGAATTTCAGTGCTTAATTTGCATGTAACTTGAAAGTGTGTTCTGGTGAGTCTTGGCACCTGCTAGGATGAGTGTCCATTTCAGGCTACAAAGTGGTGCTCTGAAATAAATACCAGCAGACTGGTTAAATTTTGTTAGGTGTATCATCCCATTAGCACAAGGTATTATGGTAAAACAGAGTTTAGTTCATTTTTCTGGTTATATGTTTGAGCTATAAGCTTGTCCTTCTAGTGTTCATGAAGAGTTTCTATTGACAAAGATTTCAAGGTTAAAAAAGTTAAGGAGGGAACATATTGCATGGAGCACTGGGTGTGATGCATAAACAATGAATCTTGGAAGACTGAAAAAATAAAATAAAGTTAAAAAAAAAAGGAGGGACTGATCCATTTAACTTTTGTATGCCCAGAGAACATTGTGTAATTTATGCGGTAATGTGAAATATTGGTATTACTCTGTAACATCTGCTAGATAATCTGAATATGAACATATAGTTTTATTTTTGTATCCAAAAGTGAAATATATTTTCATTTTGGTAATGAATATAAATATAAGTAATTTTAGTAAATAATTATAATCTTGAATAATAATAGTTATTATTTACTGAGCCTCTAATAAGTACCAGGTACTCTTATGGCCCCTCACATTAGTTATTCTTGGAATCATACAAAAAAGGCATTGTTTCATATTTTGACTTGTCCGAAGTCAGACAGCTAGTAATGGGAAAATCAGGATACCAGGTTAGGTTGTACCAGAAGCTGTAGCTGAAGTGGGCTGGTGAAAGGGGAAAGTGTGATAAAATATCAGAAAGAGGATAAAATGAGGAAATATATTAAAATAGAGAAAATTTTATGTGAAGTACATTGAATTCAGTTCCTGAAGATATGGTCTCTTTAACAATGATGTAGTGGATGTTTCTGATGAGACAGATCCTAGTCTTAGTAGTACTTTTAACATTTGAGGTCCATCTTTTTTTCATGCATTGTTAAGTTTCTATGATATACCAGAACTAGGCACAGAAATCACTTCCAATAACAGAGAGAATAGTCCTGATTGGGAGGAAATACCAGTGTCCAGTGAAGGTGTATATTAGCTAACATCATACTCTCTCCTGAAATGGGTAAACTACAGAGTATCAGTGGCTTACCACAGTAGAAGTTTTATTTTTTGTTTCCTAAAAGTATACTGTTAGTGTTTTTACTTGGTGTGTAGCCTATGTGCTCTTTTAGGAGCTCAGTCTCCTTCCAAATCATGAGGCTTTCCTTTCTTTCATTATAAAGGAAAAATAAAAGCAGAGTAGAATACTGTCCATTAAAGGGTTTGGGGACCGTATCAGAAGCAGTATATTATAACTTCTGCCCCCATTTCATTGGCAAGACTTAGTTACATGACCACTCTTAATTAAAAAGGAGGCTGGGAAATACAATCTAGCCCATCAAACAGAGATACTATGTGACCGGACTTTCTATTTTCCTAGGTTTAAGCACCTTTCTATACACACAGGCGCGCACACACACACACACACACACACACAATTTTAGTGGCGTCTACCACAGTATTTTTTAAAATAATTTATTTCATTTTTTATAAACATATAATGTATTATTAGCCCCAGGGGTACAGGTTTGTGAATCACCAGGTTTACACACTTCACAGCACTCACCAATGCACATACCCCTGCAATGTCCATAACCCCACCACCTCTCCTTACCCCCTACCCCCGCCCCCCTCATTTTGTTTTGTGAGATTAAGAGTCTCTTATGGTTTGTCTCCCTCCCAATCCCATCTTGTTTCATTTATTCTTTTCCTACCTCCCAAACTCCCCATATTGCATCTCCACTTCCTCATATCAGGGAGATCATATGATAGTTGTCTTTCTCTGATTGACTTATTTCGCTAAGCATGATACCCTCTAGTCCCATCCATGTCATCGCAAATGGCAAGATTTCATTTCTTTTGATGGCTGCAGAGTATTCCATTGTATATATATACCACCTCTTCTTTATCCATTCATCTGTTGATGGACATCTACAGATACATACATCTGTTGACGGTTCTTTCCATAGTTTGGCTATTGTGGACGTTGCTGCTATAAACATTCGGGTGCACGTGCTCCTTCGGATCACTACGTTTGTATCTTTAGGGTAGATACCCAGTAGTGCAATTGCTGGGTTGTAGGGTAGCTCTATTTTCAGCTTTTTGGGGAACCTCCATGCTGTTTTCCAGAGTGGTTGCACCAGCTTGCATTCCCACCAACAGTGTAGGAGGGTTCCCCTTTCTCCACATCCTCGCCAGCATCTGTCATCTCCTGACTTGTTAATTTTAGCCATTCTGACTTGTGTGAGGTGGTATCTCATTGTACCACAGTATTTTTAAGCATGTACTGTGTGCTTGTCACTTCATTAACCTCATTATGTATATTTCCTTATTTTATCCCTAAAAAAATTCAATCAGATATTACTCCTGTTCGTTGTTACAGCTATAAAACAAATTATCCTAACCCTTAGGGGCTTAAACAGTAACAATCATTTTAATTGCTCACAGCTTCTGTTGGTCAGAAATCAAGAAAGGTTTAGCTGGGCAGTCCTTACTTGGTCTGTCTTGCAGTTTTTGTTATATGGTGGCTGGGGTTGAAGTCATCTGAAGGCTGGACCAGGACTGGAGGACCCACTTCCAAGGTTAGCAAGATGGTACTAGCTTTTGACCTTGGTGACCTCAGTTCCTCCTCATATAAACCTCTCCACTTGCTTCCTTAAATGTTTTTAAAACATGGCTTCTGGCTTGCCCAGGTGGACAATTCAAGAGGAGAAGGGGGGAGTTGTAATGCCTTTTATAACCTATATTTAGAAGTCACAAACCTTTACTTCTGCCATATTCTATGACTCACACAGAACCAATTCTGGTTCACTGTGGGAGGATCTTATAGAACAATGTATTCCAAAAAGTATATTTTCAATACCAAAAAGTGTGGGTCATTGGGACCATTTGGTAAGCAGATTTCTATACCTCCATTTGTCAGATACTTAGAGGAAGGTTAAGTGTGTTGTTCAAGGTCACTTAACTATCAGCTAGTGACCTGCATGCAAGAATATTTGATTTTAAAATCCATGCTGTTAACAATGAAAATATACTGTGTCTATAAGCAGATTAAGTATATGGGCATATATTTTTCAGAAAAAGTGTGTGTAGCTGGTGAGAACAAGCGGAGTGAAGGCTGTTACAGAAATTCAAGCAGTCAAATGCCAGAATTTGAAGTAAAAGCAAGGCTTAATATCAGAAAAGCTTAAAACTTTCTAGTAACTCAGATGCGGAAATTACAACATCAATGACTGTCAAAATCTTCTCTTACACATATCTAGATTGTTTTGCCAAGTCATCAGTTCCTTTTTCAATACCAAAATTAGTAGAGGAGGAGGTTTTGAGTGAGGCACTAATTAAATTTCAAGGTTAAGATTCTTTTTTCTTAGTACTAGATTGACAGATGAATGTATTTGTTCTATAATATCTTGAAATAATTCAGCTTATCATTGGTGATTGGGAAGGAGTGTGATGTTTAAAAAATAGTAGTCTCTGGGACACCTGGGTGGCTCAGTTGGTTAAGCAGCTGCCTTCGGCTCAGGTCATGATCCCAGCATCCTGGGATCGAGTCCCACATTGGGCTCCTTGCTTGGCAGGGAGCCTGCTTCTCCCTCTGCCTCTGCCTGCCACTCTGTCTACCTGTGCTCTCTCTCTCTCTCTCTCTCTCTAACAAATAAATAAATAAAATCTTTTAAATAAATAAATAAAAAATAGTAGTCCCAAAAATATTTAACAAGTCCTCCTATAACATCTTACAGTTAAGTCTTCTGTACCAAAAATAAATGATGCCCTATTTTTCTATAAATTGGTGATATTTTTTTCTCTTTGCCAGTCCATAAATTCCTTGATCACAAATACATGTCTTGTTTTATTTTTAGTTCTCTGATCTAAAGCTTAGGGCTGATACTCTATTGACTGTAGTGGGCCGCATCACTGCCTTCCACCAAACTCAACAAAAAAAGACTTTCATGGGCCGTGAATCTCCCTTATGCCCTCCATCAAATAGGATCCAACCTCACAGAGATGGATTTGAATTAGAAAGTTATCACTTCTTATCCCATGGTCAGTCTGTTTCCCTTTCTGTAAAATTGAGGGAGGGGAATCTCACTGGTTTGAGAAGATAAAATACGAACATGCACCAAAAAAAAAAAAAAACATATTTTGTATAGGTATCAATAAGTGACAACTATCGTGTCAGTTGATATTAACTATGTAAAAATGGCACCAGCTAGTTGCTAGGTTATTGCTCTCGGACAGGACAGAAAAATTCAAGTTGGCCTTCTCTCATTTTCATTTCAGAGCAAATGTTTTTCCCATCAAGCAAGAACAGACAGTGTCTTGTCATGCTCTTCGGAGCTTCTAATTTGATGGTGGAGGCTCTCTCACTCTGCACTACTCAACTTCAGTTGGAGGTCCTCATCACTGAAATTTTTATTTTTTTTAAAGATTTTATTTATTTATTTGACAGAGATCACAAGTAGGCAGAGAGGCAGGCAGAGAGAGAGGAGGAAGCAGGCTCCCCGCCGAGCAGAGAGCCCAATACAGGGCTCGATCCCAGGACCCTGAGTTCATGACCTGAACCGAAGGCAGAGGCTTTAACCCACTGAGCCATCCAGGCGCCACATCACTGAAATTTTTAATAATGATTTTTATTGGGACGCCTGGGTGGCTCAGTTGGTTAAGCAGCTGCCTTCGGCTCAGGTCATGATCCCAGCGTCCTGGGATGGAGTCCCACATTGGCTCCTTGCTCGGCAAGGAGGCTGCTTCTCCCTCTGCCTCTGCCTGCCACTCTGTCTGCCTGTGCTTGCTCTTGCTCGCTCTGTCTCTGACAAATAAATAAATAAAATCTTAAAAAAAAATAATGATTTTTATCAACAATGATTTAATTCATTGGGAAAAAAAAAAACTTAATGGGCCTAACCATGTGGCAGGAATTGTCTCAGGTTCTAAAGATACACCAACAGCAATACATACAAAAATCAAAGCCCTCAGAGAGCTTACATTCTAGTAAAGATAGACTATGGAAATAAGTTAATGGAATAGATAATATTTTACATCGTGATAAGTCAGATACAAGCAAGAGCAAAGCAAGGCAATGTGAGAGGGAGTTGGACATGGGGGCAGAAGGGTCACAAAGAATGTTATGTGTTCTCTGCGAACTCTTATAGAACACCCGAAGGACGTAAAGGAGCAGGCCATACTGTTATTTTAGGGTACAGGAATCCAGAAAAGGGGAAAGAATGGTTCCAAGCCCTGCTATGGGAGGATGATTGGTGTGTCCAAGGAAGAGCTGGATGATCAATGGAAAGAGTTGATGGAAGGGGAGAGGAGTAGGAGATGCACCAAAGAGGTAACATGGGAATAGACTCTGGAGAGACTTGTTGGCTAGTGTAATAAAAACATGGGAATTTTTGAGCAAAGCAGTAAGGTGATTTGACTTATCTTTCAAAAGACACTCAAAACTTACTTTTAAAGGAATACAGATTGACTTTTGAAATAAAAATATGAGTTTTCTCCACTTAAAACTCTAAATGGCTGTTTCTGGGCATTAGGCATAGTAGGATAATATCCTTTATGATTAGCTTTTCCAGCCCAGCTTTTTCTTTCAATTATCCTGGTACCTTCCTCCTTAAAGAAGTGAACTTTTTATGATTTACTCCAGCCTGGGAAGCATACCTATGGGAAGAATCTCCTTTCTTTGCTTTCAGTCACAATCATCCTTCCCTACTTTGCCTGAATTTTTAATAACTTAAGGAGTCACTGTATCATGGTCTCATGGAAGCCTCATCTCCTCTCTCCTTCTCACTTCCCAACTGTATACACCCCAAAGGAAGATAACCTTCCCATAATATCCTGTTGTAATTTATATTTCTTATATCACTGTGCCACAGTTGTCTCTTTTCTCATATTTTTTCTCATTAAACTCCTAGGTTTCATAACTATCTTGCATTTATACATATCTAAATTCCTATATTCAGTAGCTGATAAATTGTTGATGCTAAACATATGATCTTTGGATGTGAGGAAGCAAGTGAAGCTTCAGGAAGATGCCTCAGGCTCAGTCCAGTTGCTTCCACACTTGTTCCTTTTCTTTCTGATAGCCAGGTGCAAGTACTAGTTTTGGTAGCTAATACATGCTTCCTACTCCAAGATGTTTTGTCTCCCCTAGTACTCATTTCTCCTTCTTCACTGAACGCTGGCCTCATGTATTCTTAATCTTTAGCTCTCTTCCTATTGATTGCAAATATGAAACAGAAAACATCAAAATGATGATATAGAGGAAGTTTTTTAGAAAAGTCAAAAAACATTTCTTTCATAAATAATAAATTGAGACAACAGAGCTGAGTTGCAATACATATTATAGGCAGTTAACTAGACTAATTCTTAAGCTAAGAGGTTCATAACACTACATGAAATTCAAATCTCTGCCTTGGCAAAATCACCAGTACTATATGTTGTGATTTTTCAGGATATATACAAAAGAAGTGAAATAATTTACATTAGTACTACAAATGTTGGGGCACCTGGGTGGCTCAGTCATTAAGCCTCTGCCTTTGGCTCAGGTCATGATCTCAGGGTGCTGGGATCAAGCCCTGCATCAGGCTCTCTGCTCAGTGGAGAGCTTGCTTCTCCCTCTCCCACCCCCAACCCCCGCTTATGTTCCCTCTCTTGCTATGTCTCTCTCTGTCAAATAAATAAAGTCTTCAAAAAAAAAAAAAAAGGACTACAAATGTCAAAATTCTATTTTTTGGAAGGTTGTGAAACTGTTCAGTAGTTTACAGAATTTTTCACATGTTTGTCCTGGGACTATATTTTTAAATCTTTTCCAAGATAATACTTAGAAATTTGGCCAGTTTAATTATTGAAGGCGTCACATACCAAGTCTATCTTCTCCTTTCTCCCCATGCCTTTTGCACATAGGAGCCCTTCCTCTATTAGTGCCCTACTTCCCAAAGGCCTAAAGATGAACCTCACAGCAAAATGGGTGGTACCTGTTTGTCCAAATTAGGCCATTTGTCATTTTTGAACTTGTTATCCATCCCATTGTTTGATCAGAGAGTTTTGCCATTTCCTCACAAGAGAGAAAGCCACTTCTTTAAATGCAATCATTGTTGCCACAGGTAAGAGATCAAGATCTCTTATGATCTCTATGATCAAGATCAGGATTGAATGTTTCATATGATCAATGGGTTCAGAAAAAAAAAAATGAAACTGGAATAATCTTCTTAAGAGCATTGTTAATAATTCTGAGGAAGCCTTTTCAAAATAGAATGTTAAGAGGCAAGTATGAAGCTAAAGAGGTAGGTCAGTGTGTTTTGCATGTTAGAGAATCTATATTAGAAGAAAAAAAAGAAGAAAAACCCTTGAAAGAAGCAACATCTACTTTTAGCTAATTTTTATTTCGCCAAGAGACTACAGTCTATAAAACCCTTATTGTCTCCCCATTTCTCCCTCAGATTATACTACTTTAATATGAGCTTCTAAATAATCAAGTATAGCCAAATGTAAACATATTAAGTTTTTTGCCATATAGATGCCTGGGCTCCATCTAGTGGCAGAAGATAACCATAGGTTTATATCATTTCCCCAAACAGCAATTTTCCCTTTTTTTTTTCTTTCAAATTTATCTAATAGCATTTGCACCTTGAGGACATTATAAATTAAGTTTCATATTCTAAGAAACAGTAATATCCAACGTTAACAACTTGTGTCCACTATCTTAGTTTGCACTACTCCAAATGAGAATATCTTATTGTCTCTGCTTCCTAATTGCAGTGAATCCTCATTTATAGAGGTTTTTATATTTTTGGTTTCTTTGTGTCATTAGAGAGGACAGATACAAACTGTACCTTAACCATGCTGTCATAAGTTATCTTACAGTTCAAATGTTGTATGCAACAATGATAAAAATTTAAGAAAAAATTCTAATGACAAATTAAGGGAACAAAAATAGAATTGGATCAAAAAACCTGACCTGGCTACCTGAAGTGAGGTGTGAGATGATAAAGAACATTACTGTATTTTCAATTCAAGCTTTTTACTTTTTGCATCATATTTCTTTTCATATTTTAGATTTTTTCAGTTGTAACAGTTGTTTTTCCCTTAAATATTTTAAAGGCCTGATGTATTATTAAAGTATTGCTGTTTGCCTGTATGTACACCTATAACTATGTGTGCATGCATGCACATGCGTATGTGGATAGAATGTTTTATTCTTTTTTTTTTAAGATTTTTATTTATTTATTTGACAGAGAGAGATCACAAGTAGGCAGAGAGGCAGGCAGGGGGGTGGGGGGGAAGCAAGCTCTCTCTGAGCAGTAAGCCCGATGCGGGGCCCGATCCCAGGACCCTGGGATCATGACCTGAGCCAAAGGCAGAGGCCTTAACCCACTGAGCCACCCAGGTGCCCCTAGAATGTTTTATTATTACTTAGATCAGTTCAGATGTGAATTTTATGAAGGAAGTTAGTTTAAAAAGCAATTATAAGCCAAAGAAACCCTCACAATTAAATGCCTTTTGCAGTAAATTTTAACCTGAAATGCCATAGAGTCTTATTTACTAAATTATTATAGATAAAATTATGTATTAAATTCAATATAAAATTACTGAATATATAACTCTTAATGTATGTATTTGTGAGGATATATTAAGTATAATGGATATAATTAACTTACTTCTACTATCTCCCCAATAAAAGTAATATTATTTTTTTAAAGATTTTTTTAATGTATTTGCTTGACACACAGAGAGAGATAAATAGAAACAGAGCACAAGCAGGGAAAGTGGCAGGCAAACAGGCAGAGGGAGAGGGAAAAGCAGGCTCCCCACTGAGCAAGGAGCCTAATGTGGGGCTCAATCCCAGGACCCTGAGATCATGACCTGAGCCGAAGGCAGATGCTTAACCAACTGAGCCACCCAAGCACTCCAACAATGACAATTTAAAATGCTTTTTAGTTTGATATAAAATTTGAATATCACTATGTAAGACCACCTGTATATATCCAGTATATATTTCTCAAAGAGTGATTTTTTTAATTAAAGACATCTTTTTTTTAATTTAAGATTTTATTTATTTATTTGACAGACAGATATCACAAGTTAGCAGAGAGACAGACGGGGGTGGGGGGGAGCCGGCTCCCTGCTGAGCAGAGAGCCCGATGATATGGGGCTCAATCCCAGGGATCATGACCTGAGCCAAAGGCAGAGGCTTTAACCCACTGAGTGCCCACCCAGGCACCCCTAAAGACTTATCTTTTAAGAGCAGTTTTATGTTCACAGCAAAATTGAGAATGAAGATATTTCCCATATGCCTTTTGCCTTTGCATATGCATAAGCTCATTATCAACATTTTCTATCAAAGTGGTGCATTTGTTACAGTTGATGAACCCACACTGACACATGATAATCACCCAAAGTCCATAGTTTAAGTAAGAGTTCAATCTTGTACATCCTATTAGTGTAGACAAATGTGTAATGACTTTCACCTATCATTATAGTATCATAACAGAGAATTTTCACTGCCCTAAAAATCCTGTGTATCCTTTATTATCTCTTCTCCCCAACTCCTGGAAACCATGGGTCTTTTTACTGTCTCTGTATTTATTCCTTTTCCTGATGTCTTTCTCCTAGTGTATGACTTATTCTTTCATTCCCTTGACATTGTCTTTCATGGGGCAGGCTGTTGGTTGTAGCTAAAAGTTACTGCTTCTGGGTGATAAGCAAAATTTTTTTGATAGAAACACTAGCCCAAAGTCTTATTTTACTACATTTATATTATAATCCATTGTTTTGGCAGTATATGTAGTATATATAGTAGTTACATATATAAAATATGAAATTTATAATATAAAAACAAAACTTTAAAGAAAGCAACACTTTGGGAAATAAAAATGTATACAGTAATCTTGAGTGTCACAGTTGCTCAGTCTGAGGTGGTAGCGAAAAGTACTTAACTTTCACGGCTTTATCTGCAGTTACATGAACGTAAAGCAAAGAAACACATATTTGGGAGCATCTCATGTGTGTTTTGATAATATCACCTTTTTAAAATAAGTATAAAATCATTATAGTATCTATTTCAGTAAGCTAGGGCTGTTTCTTTGTTGCACACTGCAAGGCTACTCTAAAGCCCAGATTCTAGCAGCATGCTTTTCCTGGGGCAAAAAGGCACCTTTTGCTGGGGCAAAAGTCCTAAACTCCAAGCTCAAGAGAGCCCTGAATGGTCAGTGAATCTCCAAGTTATTTTGTATCTAATATTATATGATATTGAGACTGTTTCAGTATCCTAACTGAGTATTTTAGCAGTTTTCTTTAGTATGGAATTAGAGCTATATGGGTTGTTTAAAGAAACAAACTATAAAGAACAACAAATAAATGTCATAAAACAAAACTCAAAAGGTCAGTATAATTTCAATGGTATCTCTCCTAACCATCTTTATATTAAATATCTGTATTGCACATACTGTATTTCTCTTCTCAGTTTTTCTCTTATCCCCATTGAAAGGAAGGTAATGGGATTTCTGCCATGCTGGTTATATTTTCCTTACCTGCATCTTTAATTCACATCAAAAAATTAAAAAACAAAAAAATACAAATACACAAACCAAAACTTGAATGATCTGAATTACTTTGTCTCTGACTATTGGAACATTTTCTTAGGGTAAATTGTGTGTATGTATTTATAGAGATTGTTTAATAAATTTATCTTGCTCTTAACCTATACTATGAATAATATTATTCTGTGCTTAATAAATTTGCTTATGTTTTTATATTAGAAATTTAAAAAGCATTCTTATTACTCTAAAGACTGCACTATTATTTATGTTTATTGCCTAATTTCTGTCCTTCAGTCATTCAAGATCTTCACAGTTATGTATATATGACCTACTTTTTTAATACAGAATATATGTGTACACACACACACACACACACACATATATATATATATATATATATATATATATATATTTAAATCAGAACTTATGAGTCTTGGTAACTTGTACTTTTACTCTCTTTACTCCTTAATGGTTCTAATTGTTATGGCATACATCTGCTAATTTTCCATCAAGATACACGAAGTATATTTGATTTTCCAAGGAATGTCTGATAATGAAATGCAATTTGGCCTTTCTTTTTTCTTATTAGTCATATAGTTCTATCTAACAGGGAAATAAGATTACTGGGTTAATCAGAAGTGGAATCTGGCTGGCTCAGTCAGTAGAGCATGCAACTCTTGATCTTGGGGTTGTAAGTTTGAGCCGTACATTGGGCATAGAGACTGATTAAAAATAAAATCTTTAAAAAAAAATAAGAATCTTAGGATGCCTGTTTGGCTCCATCAGGTAAGCATCTACCTTCAAGTTAGGTCATGATCCAAGGGTCCTGGGATTGAGTCCCACATCAGGCTGTTGCTCAGTAAGAAACCTGCTTCTCCCTCTGTCTGCTGCTCCCCCTGCTTGTGCTCGCTCGCTTGCTCTCTGACAAATAAATAAATAAAATCTTTTTTTTAAAGCATCTTTTTTAAAAAGCCCAATCTGTTTTGCTTATTCTTTATTTGTTTGTTTGTTTGTTTGTTTCTATTTTCAATGACTTTTTAATTCTAGAAAACGCACTTTAGGAAAAAATACATATTAAATAGACCCCTCATTGTGTACTGTTTTAGCCCAAGATTTTGAAGAATAAAGTAGAGAAGATTAAAGTGGAGAAAAATAGCCAGCTTACTAGCCTATGGAGAATGAAAACCAATCTGTCCATATTTTTGGAATCTCTTTGAGTTCAAGTTACAAAAAAAAAAAAAAGTATTGAAACAAGATCTCAATACTCTTTTGTCTTTCTTTTTTCTATTAACATTGAAAGCTGATTTTTATTGAGTGGACCTTGTCTTCTAGATGTAACAGTGATCTGTGACTTTTAGGAATGTGTCAATCTTCGTTATTAAATACAAAATTTAAGCAAGTTATGCACAAATGTGAACTATAGAGATGAGAATCCTTTCCTTTTCTCTTCCCACTATTTTCTGACTACCACCACTCCCCTCCCCCCAAAAATCCCAAGAGCTCCAATCTTATAGTTAGTTAATTTTGGACATATCTGTTCTTGTTTGGAGGTGATGATGTATTTATAAACTTATGCCACCAAGAAATCCTTGCTATTGCTTTGTATAAGAATATATCCTATATACAAACCTTTAGTGCCAGATGTGTTTGGAATTTGGTATATGTTAGAGTTTTGAAAAGGTGCATATACCATATATTATGGAACAACCCTAAGGGGGTCTGTGGCAGCCCCCTTAGTCTGACATTCTATATTTTTTGTAGCAGATTTGATAACAAAAAATATTGTAGTAAATTCACCCTAAGTTATTAAAATGAGAAATAGAAATAGCCTTTGTCAATTCCAGTTTGGTTCTATGGTCAAATAAAATAAGAAAGATACACACACACAACAGATGGATTTCAGACTTTTAAATTTCACAATTTCATTTTTTTATTTATTTCACAGAGATCACAAGTAGGCAGAGAGGCAGGCAGAGAGAGAGGGGGCGGGGAAGCAGGCTTTCTGCTGAGCAGAGAGCCGGATGCGGGGCTCGATCCCAGGACTCTGAGATCATGACCTGAGTCGAAGGCAGAGGCTTTAACCCACTGAGCCACCCAGGCACCCAACAATTTCATTTTTTTTAAAAGCTATAAAATTGTACCAAGAATCCTCTGAGAGGTATCTCCATCCATCTCTGTCTCTGTCTGTGTCTCTGTCTTTTGCCAGGACAGGGACTTGAATGAAATGAGTGGATTTGAAGTAAGAGTTTCCTAGCAGAGCTACTTCAGACAATTTGACATAACATTTAACTTCATATTTAAAAATATAACGTCATACAACATTTAAACCTAATTAATTTTCAAGACTGAAAATCCCAACTATATAACCCACATGCAACATCTGTTTAACAATTATGTTCAACACTGTAGTTTCCATAAAATGTTTTCCCTGATTAAAGAAAACAAAAGGGAGAGTTTTATTTTGTTTTTCTTATTTGAAGAATTTTTTCAAGCTCATTTATATCCATGCATTTGATAGGACATATATAACACTCTGTGACATCTGTCATCTCCTTATTAATGGTGGTTCATTTCCCAATGAATATAGAAAACAAGAATATGAGGTACTTTGAAAAATCTCACCATTTAAGAAATAAATGATCTCGTACTTATGTTTAAAGCTCATTTTAAAGTATTTTCCAATTAAGAAATTGCAGTGTGAACTTTCGAAGGCATCAAAAGAGAGTTGAAAGATTTAAAGTTCTTTTTTTTCCCTCTTTATAAACTTAGTCATGATTAACTTAGAATATTTTGGAGCAAAATCTCTAATCATTTATGGAACTGGTATGAGATGCCTTGGGTAAGAAACAAATATTAATATATTTATGTAAAGAAGGAACTATATTATGGCATCTCTCTGGCCATGTGGAAGAGTGTGTCTTCAGTTTTTTACAGTTTCACTAGGATGCATCTAGTTTGAGATTTCTTTTTATTTATTTTGCTTAGGATTGTTTGGGTTTCTTGAAATTCTGAATTGATGTCTTTTATCAATTTTGGAGATTCTTATCCTTTTATCTCTTCAAATACAGCTTCTACCTCATTCTCCCTGCCTTCTCATTCTAAAACTCTAATTAAACTTTTTTTAAACACTTTACTGTTGTATTCTTTTGCACTCCCTTTTGTTCTGTCGTCCCCTTCCTCTCCTGCTCCCTACCTCTTGGCTTTTGTTATGATTTTTTTTTCATTCTGGATGATGATTATTGTTTTTTATGTCTTTATTCTACCTTAACTGCTTTTGTTTCATGTATGTCCAATTTGCTCCAACTTAAGACCACTGAATTTTTATTTTAGTTCTATTTTTCAGTTTATAATATATACAGAGTTATTTCTAAAGTCTTATAGGTGACCTTGCTATCTTCTTCCCCCAAACTAAAGCTTGCTCTGTATCTCCTTTCAAATATTAAGGATATATACTTATAATCTATGTCAAGTGATTCTAATACCCTTGAGTACCTGTGAGCCTGTTCTTTTGTCTATAATGTCTCTTGCTTCTTACTGATGGGATCTTCTCTCCTTATGTTTCTGGTGATCTTTGACTGTGTGGCGGATATTAAGCTTAAGGTTTAATTTATAGAAATTAGTTTGAGTCCTAGGAAAATGTCATTTTCCACCAAAGATGATTTTAAATTACCATTGTCACATCTCTCACCATCCAGACGAACTTAATTCAACCTTGAGGCTTGAGATTTTCTGCATAAATAACCCAAAAACAAGCTTCATGGGATACAAGGTGTGATTTACTTGATTTTCACCCTTAAGTCTTAGAATGCATCCCTTTGGGGCCCCGGTCCAAATTCAAGGTTGACTCACCAGGGTCACTCTTTTGGAAGATTCTAGACTTTGATTTAGTTCCCCTAGCCTCTTCTAGCTATTACTTTCTGTGAGAGCAGAAGAGTTCTGAATGTTAGATGCACTTCTCTGGATTTCTGTTCTCTCACATTTCTTGCATTAAATCCACACTGGCATTCACTGATACTCCTAAAATTTATTTTTAAATTATATTGTTTCAGTTTTTTAATAGCTTTTGTCAAGGGGTCGATTACTGAGATTGCCATTCCTCAAAGAGGAAATCCCATGGTAAGGCATCACCAATTAACTTTGTGAAGAATGGAAATGAGTAAGAGGAAGTTAGAGCAGAACCAGGCTAGCAGAGGAAAGGGGAATGGAGGAAAAGACCCTGGGAAGAATCAGTCATAGAAGTAGGATCAAAGGGATCATGGGGGCCAAAGGGCTGTAGGAGTTTTCAGAAGAGATGATAAATAACTCTAAGAATCACCAAATAGGTTGAAGTTTGAGAAAAAGGTAATTGAATTTGATAATTAGGAAGACATTAGAGAATTCAGTGTGGGCCAATTTAAGAACTCTGATTTTAGATTTTTCAAAGTATTAGGTAAAAAGCATACTTCCAACTTCTGTAAGAAGTCAAGTAAAGGCATGAAAGAAATAGCATTTCAAGATAATGTAATTCTAGTCCATATATTTAAAATTGTTTTAATTAAATTATACCATGATTCAATTTTAATTAAATTCCCTTATGAACAGACTCCACAGATAATGCTTAACAGACCAATCCTAAAATTAATCTGACAAGATTTGCATAAGAAAAATTTCTGTTATGTTTAGAATGATAGACATTTCATAGTTTTCTTAATTTTGTATATTTAATTTTCAAGAACTCAAAGATTGTTTTTTTGGTACTGGTTTATGGATTCATCTGAGGTAATTGTATCACCTTATTTGATAGAACATATAGATTAGGATTTCAAGACCAGCAAGGCATTCTTTTATCTTTAAACTGACCCATTTTGAAATAATGTCATTTTGAGAGAGACACTAAATTCACGTCTTTGTCTTTTATCAGCAGAAACTTGATTACGATGTGTGAGAATAAAACTCCTATAAGGAACCATTTTAAGACTTTATAATCTTTTTTATTTACATGTGACAAAAAATAGAAACCTTTCTGAATCTCTGCCAATGGAAATTACATGGTGCTATCCATTAATACAAATATTGTCTTACTGGGTGGCATATTCTCTTCTACTCTTGCTATACCAGATACTTGTGTCAAATCATTTCTGATTTGGAAATTAGTGAACAAATGAAAGTCTCAGTTTGGAAATTAATGAACAAATGAAAATCTTCTGGGATATTTTATTTTACTGTTGCTAACTTAAAAATAATGTGTTCATGTTCACTCCTATCAAGTTTGTAAGAGGATTTAACAGGTGTTTAAATGGTAAGAAAATTTAGGCCAACCACTAGGTTAGGAAAGTTCTCTTATTACAAGATGATATTGTACCCAGTAATTTGAGTGGAATTTGAACCTCTTTGCCTATCCCCACTCTGATTTAATAAAGAAAACTGGATTACTCTGTTATAATTTATTCTAGTCTACATTTATTTTTATGTCCCAACACTAAATATAAGTATCTGGTTTCATCTAGACATCTGTCAATGGTCAGGTTATGGATAGGTTAAATAAGCTTTTATAGTGTCTTGGTATTACAAAATTGACTACTTTTCAGGGTCATAAATTCATACCTTATATATGTCGGATATAGTGCAAATCTATAATTCAGATTAAAAATAATCTTAAAACAAAAGACAAAGATTAAGTTAGTATTGATCTCTACTATATTGGAATATTTCTCTGACTTATGTGAAACAGTGATACAGAGTTTAATGAATCAAAGACAGAGTTACTATTTTAAGGGTCAGCATCACAAGGAAAATTCACTTGACCGTTCAGGGGAAAACAGAGATGTAAACTGTTAGTCCTTCTAAAGGACTTACAGTTTAGTAAAAATGCCACATGTGGGCATGCTTGATGATCTCATTTTCCCTATGTCCATCCTGCCAGTTATAGAGAGCAATAGCTAAACATTCTCCTTATATAAAGATAATTTAGTTTTATTGTAATGAAATTGGAGTGCCATTGGCAGATAATGAGTTATGCTATATACATGCTGCCTGAAATAATCAAATAGTGTAAATGATATATAATCAATAAACCTGTAAAGTGAGCTGATTTATTTACTTACAGAAAGCTACCTTGAGAATGTTTTTTCTTGAAGTTTCTTTTGCTAATAATTATATTGCTAAAATGTTGAGAGTATATATGCATATTAGCCTATTGAAGGCTTCAATGTGTCTTATAGCATTTTCTTTTTTATCTAGTGTATTATAGTTTAATATGATGTGGGTAGACTTGACTTTCCTTTTATTTATCATGCTTGGAATTTGTGTGGCTTCTTAAAGCTAGGAAACAGTGTTTTATATCAGTACTGGCAAATCCCCAACTTTTCGCCTATCAAATATTGCCTCAACCCAACACTCTCTTTCTTTCTTTTTGCAACTCTGTCTTCCATGTCTCTTAAGTTCTCTCTCTCTTTTAAAATTTTCATCCATTTTTTATTCCTTGTGCTACATTTGGACAACATTTCCTTAACATTTGACAGATTATTTCTTTACGTGTATCTAATCTGACATTATAATGTGATATTAAACCCATCCATTTAGTTAAAAAATTTTTGGTTATTTTATTTTTTTAATTACCATAAGCTCTTTATAAAAATATATTACTTTTTCATTTCTTATTTCCTGCAAATATCTTCAAATTTCTTTTATTTCTTTAATCATGGTGAAAGGAGTTATTTTAGAATATATGTCTGATAATATCAACAGATGTCTTTCAACTTGCCACTGTTTGTGTTTGTTATTATTCAGGATTCTTTGTTTTCTTGTGAAGTTGATTCCTTTTTGGTATACGTTGGTCACTGCCTTTAAACAGTTATAATTAGTGATTCATTAAGGCCTAAGGTGAGGGTGATTTTCTCCAGAGAGAATTTGTGTTTGCTTTAGCCAGACAGCTGGATGTTCTAGCAGATAAGCTATTTGGTCCATGTAAGACATATAAACTTGGCTTTACATCTGAGGAAGTGTTGGCTTGTGATTGCAACTTCTTGGAGACATTTTTCTCCCATCTCAGCTCATGGCCTATGTAACTTTTTCCCTAGTAACCTGATGTTAGAAAGGTAGGTGGGATCATTAAGGATTCCAGATTCATGTGGGGAGGGTTTTCTGTTAGATTGCCCACTTTTCATGGTTCCTGAGTTTTTATTTTCCTGTTCATCCAGGTGATGATGCCAAAACCTTTAGAGCACAGATGTCCTCAACTCAAAACTAGTTCTCACACACCATGAATTACCAATTTTACTTCAGTTTTTATCTCTGTGGTCCTCTTGTTAGCTCTTCAATTTTTTAATATATATACTTTTTAATATACTTATGCTTTTAGTATATATTTACATATTTTGCATGTAAATATATATTTATATCTTAAATAAAATACATTTATATAATTATAACTATATGATATATATGTAAGTAGTATATATATTATATATATATATATATATATATATATATATATATATATATATATATATATATGCGTTGTTTTTGTTTTTTGTAGCTGGGTCTTTTAACCCTGTGTGGTAGGCAGAATAATGGCCCACTAAATATGTTCATGTGCTAATTCCCAGAACTGTGAATGTGTTACATGGTAAGGAGAAATTAAGGTTGCAGATGGAATTAAGGTTGCTAATTCATCTGCCTCGAGATGGAGAGATTACCCTGAATCATCTGGGTGGGCCCAGTGTAATCACAGTGTTGTTAGAAGTAAAAGAGGGAGGCAGGAGAGTCAGAATGAGGTGATGTGAGAAGCATGCAACTAGTTATTACTGGCTTTGAAGATGGAAGAGGGCATTGAGCCAAAGAATGTGGGCAGCTTCTAGAAACTGGAAAAAGCAAGGAAACGGATTCTCCCTTAGAGCCTCCAGAAAGGAAAGAAGCCCTGCCAACATATTTGATTTTGGAACAGTAAGACTCATTTTAGACCTCTGACCTCCAGAACTATAAAATAATTAATTTGTGTTATTTTAAGCCACTAGATTTGTAGTAACTTATAACAATAGCAATAGGATAATGATATACTCTGTCTTATTAGAAATACAAGCTCCTCATTGCTTTATAAAGAGTGTAGTTAAATATTAAAGATCTATAAAGGCGATTGTACTGTCTCCATATTTCTGACTACTTTACACTTAATAACACTTAAAACATTATAGTAGTGAAATAGCATGATACTAAGGAAAGTAAAGATATGGTCTGATTCAGTTTGTTTTAATGTTAGTGATTGATATTCCCTACCTTAAATATGGATTGATTTGAAACTAATAGACAAAGTATTCCAGATGTTTACCAAATATGCTTATTTCTGACAAAGTAATAGAAACTGAAATTTTAACTAGGTCTATTCCTCCAAAGTTATAGTTAAGAATTACATGGAAATTTTTGCTTAAAATATTAACTGAACATTTTTAACAAACAAAAACATAAATAACCATAGCTTTGATCACTTACTACACGTGAGTTTTTGTGAGAGGTTTTACATTTGTTTAAATAGCATTACTGAGTCAAATTATTCTTTAAATTAAAACCAAACTTGATCTATTTAAAGTGTGCCAAGTTACTCAGCCTTATTGCTATGTGTTTGCTCATAGCAGCTGCTAATCCTAAAAGGACTGGCACAGACCATGTGAGGAGCTTGTGGATAAGACCCTATGACAAACCACGATGAGCAAAGATTTCCTTCCAGGACAGCATATGATATATATTTTCCATCATAAAATGTATATGAAGGAATATAGATGTGTTTAGTGTTAATTCAGAACCCTAAAAACATGAGTTTGGAAGAATTTGACCTGATCCTGGAGCCAATATACTTTCTAATGGGTAACAATGTTTATTAACTATAGGGACCAACGCTTATTAAATAGAATGATGATCATTGATTGGGGGACCTTAGGCAAGTCAAGTAGTCCTTATTGGCTTTATTCATATTCTCTCTAAAATAATAAGGAAAAAATATAATAATGAAGGTTTGTCTCTAACATTTTAACTATTTTACCGAAGATTTATGCACACACACCTATACAAACATGTATGCACATGTATTTTTATATTTTATATAGTATGCTAATAAATAAGGACCCTCCTCTAACATCCTGAATATGTCTTTTAAGGTGAAATTCAACAAAAACAACACCTAAGTTACATTGGCTACATTAGATCTTATGTTGGAAGGAGATCGAAAAAGGTCTATCTCATTGTGGCTAGGGCAATGAACCTCAAAGTTGCCCTAGTTCCCTCTGCCATAAAATTGGTTTTATAACTCTTTTGATAGAGTTGAAGATCATCACTATTACAGAGAGATATTAACAAAGTATAAAGTATTTCCCCTCTGCTGATCATCTTTTACTGGTACCTACTCAAAAATTTGGAGATGTCCTCCGATGGAAAAAATGTTGGCCCTATTCATCTTCCCTGTCTGTAAAACAGCTCAGAAAGGGTAATGATGATTCTTCATAATGTGTGTCTGTAGTAGCAATTAATGTGTTCCCCCAAAGGATTTTGAGCAGGGCTTGTCTTTCCATAATATACCATGTCTCTTTTTTTACTGAGCATTGGATAAATAACAGCTTGAAGGGGTGATTACCAATGGGCTATTATTGCTTGATGTGGCTGTTGCAGCTAGGGATTTTAGCCCAGTCTCTGAACGAATGGAATGCATACTAAAGCTGCTTAACATTAAGAAGTAGTAAGCTTTTAAATTGTGAATGTAAGCCAGATTACTCTGTTTGACCAACTGCAAAAGAGTGATTTTGAAACCAAACTTAAACTGGATTGAGTATCAATTTTACCATACATTGACTGAAGAACATTGGGTAAATTAGTTAAATATTGTGGAAGTTTGTTTCTTCATCCACAAAATGAAGAAAACATTGCCTGCCTCCATGAGTTATGTGAAATCCTTTGTAAACTCTAAATCATATCATAATAGTTATTGTAATCTCATTATATTTGATATAATAGTATGATTATCAGTCAATACAGGAATGTCAAAGAGCTTTGCTTAGCAGAGAAGTATTTGTACGATTTTGTTTATTGAGCATCTTGACCTGTAATTCAGAAAGCTCTGATCAAAATTAAAGGCATAAACTTCATCCCTAAACAGTTTACAATAAATTGATACATGCCCGTGAGGCAATAGTTACTATGCACAGTGAAAGACTATATGATACAGGTAGATATTAAGTGGTTGCACAGGAGTATAGTGGAAGGAGTATCCAACCTTCACTGGTAATTCAGAAAGGGATTCTCAAGTGAAGTAAACTGCTCAAAGGTGAAGAGAAGAAAAATGAGAGTAAACTCAGCAGAAGAGGGGGCACCTGGATGGCTCAGATGGTTAAACAACCAACTCTTGATTTTGGCATAGGTTGTGATCTCAGGGTGGTGAGATCAAGCCCTGTGTCAGGGAGTCTGCTTAAGATTCTCTCTCTCTCAAGACAACTATCATATGATCTCCCTGATATGAGGAAGTGGAGATGCAACAGGGGTGGGGGTTAAGGGGGTAGGAAAAGAATAAATGAAACAAGGTGGGATCAGGAGAGAGACAAATAAAAAGAGACTCTTAATGTCATAAAACAGACTGAGGGGGGTGGGGGAGGGGTGTTGGGAGAGGGTGGTGGGGTTACATTATATGTTTATATAAAAATTAAAAAAATAATAATAAAAAGATTTTCTCTCTCTCTCTCTCTTTCTCTCTCCTTCTGCTCCTTCCCTCCCAGTTCTCTCTTTTTCCTTTCTCTCTCAAATAATAAATAAATTAATTAAATAAATAAATAAAATCTTCAAAAATAAGCAGAAGAGGGAGAAGGACACATTTTTAAGGGGGGAGAACATGTGCAAAATTATAGCAAGTTTTCTGTACTCGGAGTAACAAATGGTTTGGAGTGGTAGGTGCATGCATGGAGAGTAGAAGGGATATGACAAGTGAGGGACATACATTCAGGACATACTCCACTCTTGAGTCAGGAGAAAAACTGAAAATCTTTAAGTGGAGAAGTGACACAAATAGATTTGTTCTTTCGGAGGTTTTTTCTCACAGCTTGTGGGTGATGAATGGAGAGCTTGAGGGAAGCACTGAGAAAAAGGGCAAAGGAAAAACTGGAGGCAAGGGACATGGTGGGGAAATCTTCGGTATTTAGAAAGTAGGGATCACACTAAGTTAGACTGAAGCATTAGGCACTGGGCATAAACAGGATGACTTAAGAAGGATTTAAAAGATAATTATCAGTTTGTTTACTGACTGGTCAGAAGTGGAGGCTAAGGAGAGAATTGTGCATAGTCTCCCAAACTTCTGGGCTGGTAAGCTCCTACTCATTGAGCAAGGAACCTGGGAAAAAGCAGAAATTCGAAGGGAGAGTTATTGAGTTTATTTGTTGGCATGTTTATGCTACCTGTGAGATATCTGAATCTCAGTTGCAAGTGAAATTCAGGAAAATTGATGGCCTGGAGGTGTAGATTTGATCTCTTTCATTAGAAATAAAGAGTCTAGTATACACTAGTGATATATCAAAACATCCACATTAGTTTTAAAAGAAGAAATTAAAGAGTCATATTTTGTTAGAGTTTACATTGATCTAAGAAAAAAAGTTCTATATCAGCCACTGCCACTGTCACTTTTACTTATTCATTTAAGGTTTATTTTTTTATTGAGGGAGAGAGAAAAAGTACACAGGTGAGTGGGGGTGGGGACAGAAGGAGAGAACCCTCAAGCAGACTCCCTGCTATGCACAGAGCCCCTTGCAGGGCTCGATCCCATGACCCATGAGACCAGGACCTGAGTCGAAACCAAGAGTCAGACATTCAACCAACTGAGCCATCCAGGCACCCCTGCCACTATCACTTTTAAATTAAGTACTTTGAATCATACTTACAGGTAAAGGTGTATGCATGTTTTAACTCTTCCCCAAGTGGAAAAATGGATGATTCAAAGTGTTTCCAAATATATGGGGTTGGCTTGAAGACAAGTCATGTCAAATGAGAATTCACACATTTTGGGGTCCCAAAGGCAATCCATCATGATGAAATATAAATTATGTCTTTATCTTTCACAAGATTATTGGAGCTAGGTGACTAGACTAGACATTAAGATAGTATAATATATGAATCTCATCATCCCTACTAGATTTGTCTTACTAGTCATGGAAAGATTGTGCAATTAAACATCAAAAGTCATTATTTTTTTTCCTTTTGGAATCACTCTGTCATTGCTTCATGTTTGAATAACTTTAAATGTAGACATGTCTATGGATTTTCAATATCAAAACTCCCCCAAATTGAATTGTGTTTTAGTGACTTTTATTTCTTAAGATTATAACTATTTTATATAAAGATTTTGTTTTCTTTGTTATGATGATTATAATATAGTTTAATACTCTTTATATACCAGACAGGTAAGTTTCTTCACTAGCCCAATCCAATATGACATACTTAGCAAGGTAAAGTAGACATTTTAGTTTTGGGGGCCTATTGTTCAGCCTATAAAAATTAATACAATCTAAAATAATAGGTAAAAACTTAAATTGTGCTAATTCTAAACATTCAAATCTAACCATTTGAAGCGTTAACAATCTTTAACAATGTCATAAATCATTTTAACTTTTTAGCAAGGTGACAAAAATTGCTATATTTTGTAAAGCTTTTTTTACACAGTCATATTCTGTTATAAGTAAATTTGGGCTCCAGGCCAAGGAGAACTTTGGAGAACCTTTAAGTTTGAGAGACTGTCTCACAGCTGGAAAGCTCCCCAAAGTGGATTGATCATAGAAGAATATGTTTTCCATTATCAAGCTCTCTACCAAACTATTTTTTGTAGCTTGAAAATAATAAAGATTTTGTAAGCCCCGAGAGGTCTTTTCTGATCCATGAATGAAGTTACCCTGGATTCATATAACTAAAATCTGACTTCCTTTCAGCCATTGAAATCCAAAACCCTTCCATTTATTAGAGTGGAATAAGAAAAGTCTTCCAAAATGTCAAAACTTAGTATTTTAATGAAGTCAATGTCAGTGCATATCAAAAGTTTTTATTCCACTTAAGGTGAGTACAATATGATGTGAAAGGAAATGTAAAATGTGTAATAGAAGTAGGTTAATGAAAACAGAATATTAGATGATGAATTCAGGTAGCCTTCACATTACTTTTCACAGTATTTTTTTAAATTTTTCAAAGATTTGTTCATTTATTTTAGAGAGTGAGAGAGAGAACATGAGTGGAGGGAGGAGCAGAGGGAGAGGGAGACAAGCAAACTCCCCACTAAGCAAGGAGCCCAAGGTGGGGCTCTGTCCCAGGACCCCAAGATCATGATTGGAACTGAAACCAAGAGACAGAAACAGCCGACTGAGCCATCCAGGTGCCCCTTAGCAGTAATTTTTTTAATCAAATTTGTGCTTTTTCCTTTTACTTATCACAAAATTATTTTATTCCTATTTCAATGTTTAGAATTTATGAATTTCCAGAAAAAAAATAAGATATCTGGGGTTTTGTTACTTTAAATTTGTTACCCAAAAGTTTAAGGTAAAAATCTTTAAAGAGTTATTCTTAGAGCCCATCCATGAACCTATAATGCCATTTACCCATGATATATTTTATATTTGTAGTACCTTTTTTAGGGAAAACCAAGATTCATAAAATCTTCTATTTGACTTATCTAGAACTATTCCCCATTTTATAGTAACACAGTGGGAAAACTGAGTTGTTTTATATAAATGTGGTACCCTAGTAAATTAGTAGTATATCTGAAATAAAATCCAGATCATCATTTCAATTCTAAATCACATATACACCCAGATCATATATATAGGAATGTAATTTTGAAGCAGTTTTCCTCAGAATAAAATTGGGAATTGTTCTTAAGAATTATTTACTGAAACCATCAGAGTCAAAGGAAATAACTACAAAATCAAAAGATTAAAGAAGTGACACAATCACCCATCTTATTGGGTGAAAAGAAATTGATGCAACTTTGATTATTCATGTTTCACTAGTGAACGTAAACACACAAAAAATACTTTACCCACATTGCTTATGATAAATGCATTGATATGGAGAGATGAAGATATGGAAGAAAATTTTTTAAAAAACCCTGCAGATAATCCTTAAATCTTATTTTAGACAATATTATCTTTACTTCCTGTGCTATCAAACTATTCTTAACAGAGTTGTCTTCTGCTTGCCCCTGTCTGCCCTCTCGTGGAGAACACAGGAGGATACAAAGAAAGTAAGGAAAAAAAGACACGTGGCAGAATATTCACAGTGAGATAACTACTTATGATAGGTGTAACCACATACCACTAGATAATAATGCCTAGTGTGATTCTGCATATTTCAAAGTAATGCCCTATTTTTAATAATACATTTATTTTTAACTACTGAATCTCAGCTGGCTCACTCTGCTTTGAGATTGCAGGAGGGAATCCCAGAAGAAAGGAAAAGCAAGAGGAAATTGTTATCCAATGTGCTTTCCAGGGTTTAACTAAATCACTGGCCAGAGTTGATTTTCTTATTAAACATTGGTGCTTTGTGTAAGTGAAAGAGTAACAATACCTCATGTTTTCATCATATTTGCGGGGGACTGGGGTGAGGAAGGGGGACAAGGGAACTGGAGAAGATGTATCATTTCCCAGATCTGTTTCAAGAGCTTCATTAATAGTTGCATCTTAGTTCATGCAGGCATCCTAAAAAATAAAAGTTTCTGTTTCTTTGGGTTTATTGGAGTTATTTAAAAAAAAAATCACAGCCCAGTAAAGGTTTAGTCAGGGACTTTTGAAATGGATAAACATAACACTTGACTCATAACTAATAACTGAATAAATAAGATTTTTTATTATAAAATCCCTGGGAAAAATCCAAATCCTTCCATTGTAAAATCTGCCCTCTATTTCCATAATAAAACTGATGAGACAAACCATAAGTCACCACAATTTAACAATAACATAATTGAGAACTCACACTCGCTCAGTTTCCTCATACCAATAGATTTCAGATCATACCCCAATATTTCTGTCCTGGTTTGGCCTTGTGCCTCAGTTTCACTCTTCCCTCCACAGCTGTTTGCTGGGTGAATTCCTACTTAGGTAACAGGGCTCCATGGAGAAGACCCCAAGGAAATTGAGGGAATGGGTTGCTGAGGAAGAGAAAAGGATGAAAGAGACTTGAAAAGATGAAACAAATGTTAGGAGTTTATGTAGGTCACGACATTTGAATTTCCTTTTATTTGTATTGTAATGTGGGGATTTTCAGCTGCTTCGAGCAGAAAAACCACTTATTTTATAGAATAAAAAAAAATTCTGAGGATACTGCCAAGCGTTGGATAAGGGTGTTGACTTGGTCTGATTATCTGTAAAAGGACTGAAGGTTAAACTGACATACATTTATGTTTTGGACTTGGGACTCTAGGAGTTCATGGCAAATGGTGTTAGATATTTTGCACTATTAGAGACGTGCATACAGGCCTATGCTTCTACAAGTAAATAGCATCATTTTAATGAGAAGTAGAAGAGATGATCAGAAACATATTTGATCCCCACAATGAAATGACAACAAATAGCTGTGTGTGTGTGTGTGTGTGTGTGTGTGTGTGTGTGTGTGTGAGCGCGCGCATGCGCACACTCATGCGTATGTACTGGGCATCTCTTTGTGTATACAGCAGTATTTATACACAAAGATTTTTATCTTTCTTTTCTACCTAACATTTTTAAGAGGCAGGGCCAACTTAATATTCCGTTTTTTCCATAGCCTGCGTCAAGTTCCTCATGCTCCACTGCTCTCCTCTGCCTTTCAGCACCTTCGTATCCCTCACATTCTTTTATGGCAGAGCACAACTCTCTCACTTTTTCTAACAAGAAACACACATTGCAGTTAAACAGCCGAGGTCATCTCCATGCTCGCGTCACAGGTCAAGCAAGATCACTTACATTTTTTAGGGGGTCACTTCTTCTAACTGGGTGGGATATGACCTTTTTCTTTTCCTAGAAAAGAAACCACCCCAGATGTTCACCACCCCTTCTCCTTTTTTTCCCCCATTCTCTTCTTCATTCATTGCCAAACACACATACTTAGACATCAGTTATCTTTCTAGTTATCTTCCATTATTCTGGCAAAAGATTGATCTTTATTTCAGTCTGGTGTATTTTAAATAAAAAACAAAGAAAAAAATCCATCTGATACTTAGAAGCAACTATAGGCCACAGGTACTCAATTTTTAACTTGAATGTATAATTCTGGAAACTTCTCGGTATTTTTAATATATTATAAAGTCATTATGAAGAATCACTCTCTTTGCATCTGTGTTACCATCTTAATATCATCTGTGGACTGCATTTTTCTTGTGACCATCTGCATTTTGAGCTGTCTTTTGAGGAGTAGCTCTAAGAAAGTATTTACTTTTGTTCTTGTGTGAATACTTTTCCTGTTTCTTCATTGATTATCCCATGTAACTTCTGTCTTTTGAGATCTTTCAAATTTCCCCACCTAATTAAACCAAGTTTGTAGGGGGTTTGAACTGATTAAAAATAAATAGATAATTCCCTTTTTTATCTTTCATAAGAGAAGTCAAGAAGTGATATCTACAGAAATAATTATTACTACCAGTAATAATTTTTATGGCTTGAGCCCTGCTTTATAAAGCTCAATCCTTGTAGATTGACTCATTTGGCACATAGTAATTGACAATATACTACATGCCAGCCACTGCTCCAAATGCTGGAGGTACAGCGGTGAACCCAAACAAACAAACAAACAAAAAAAACCCCTCTCTTCATGGAGCTTACAGTCTAGTGAAAATGGACCTTCTAACTGAAAACAGCTAATTTATTGGAAAATAAACCCTTGCTCTGAAACCACTACTGAACTGAAAGCCCTTGACCAGTCAGTCTGAGTTATATATCCTTTACCCCAATTTCTAGTGATTTTAATTTTTAAATAACTTTTACATTTTCCATCTCTTCTACATTCCTAAGTATGTTTTTATTAAGTTGTGGAGTTGGAACAAAATAATGCATTTTAAAATAAGGAAATCTGGCAAAAATGCCCCACACCTTTTGTTACCATACCAGTTTTACTAGGGAACATTAATACTCTATAAAAAATCCATAACCAACTTGATTTTTTTTAAAGTCCACTGTCTAATTTTTTGGCTATAAGAGAAATTCTGTAAATTAAAATCACATTTCTCTTGAGATGAAACATTTCTTTCCAAGGGAAGTTTGTTCATTTCAGAGGTGAAAAATATCTATGAAGACCAAATTAACAGCTTATCATAAGGAAAAATTCCAAAATTTTACCCTTAAAAAAATCTAATGATAAATAGCACTTCAGTCAAAAGGAGGATCAGTTACTAACACTGTAATTGTGAATTTTTTTTAATTTAAATGATAGAAAAAACATAGCAAACATGTATGTGCCCAAAAGAACTTTATCAGATTCATTCATTATGGATCATCTGCTTAATATTTTTAAATAAAATATTACAAAAACAGTTGAGGAGCTCTCTCTGTATACTCTTATATAGTAGCATTTTCCTTCTTTTGGTACCAGAGGTAACTTCTACAATGAATTCAGGAAGGACTATATCTGACTTTCATGGTCTATAGGCACTTGCCTTCATGATCCCCTTTCTCCATAATAAAAATCTTAAAAACTTACACTTTACAACTGATTCGTAGAAAGACAACTATAATCCAGGGAGGATTCATTGCTATCCATTAAATTTTATTATATTCATTTTTTTCTGGTTTTAAAGGAAATTAAAATTAAAACATTTCTATGGGCCCTTAAAATGATTGTGGACCCTCGGCACTGTGGCTGTTATACCTAATGGACAAATCAGCCCTGATTTCAACATTTATTGTTCTGTGGTTTTGTTTATATAGTCAACTATTAAGATTAATTCTTAAATTGCCACTTGCATTGTTTTTAGATCATGTTATGAGAACTAGTTTCATACCTTGGTTGTCATGCTCTGGCATTTAATAAAACTCTTTGCCTTTATTTTGTGAATACTTTCCATATCTGCATTCAGTTTACTATCAGTGACACTTTTAATTTCACCCATAAGCACATACAATCACAAGACAATATAAATACAGGAAAGATTTCTTATTAAATTTACAGTTGCTTCTTAGAGTATGAGAAAGTGTTTTCCCTTGGTCTTCAGTTGAAACTTCCTTTACGTGTCTGTGTGTGTGTGTGTGTGTGTGTGTGTGTGTGTTTAAAACAGAGGAGAGGGGGGCATAGAAAAGAGATTCAATTGACTCCTTAGTGTACCATGTAATATACAGGAAACTTATACTTAAATATTGGCATCTTTAGAGATTAATCCCTGGAAAAATGTACATTTTGCCGTGGGAAGAGTGTCTGCTGCTGTTTGGCTTTAGGGTTTAGTGCCATAATTTGTGTCATTTTTTTTGGACAAGCAATACTACAGAATGTCATCCACACCTTCAAGATTTGCTCATTTCCTCCAGGAGTTTTGCTCTTTCTATTGCCAGTTGGTGGTAGGAAAATGGCTTCTTCCATTCATCAGAGGAGGTAATGCTCTGTTACTGTTCACATTTGTATGGACTGTGAGTATTATATTTAAATGATATCAGTAAAAAAAATAGCTTCTTTCTTTTGAAGATTATTCCTGTGCTTTCACTTATTAAAAATTTTAGGATAGTTATACTAAACTTTTCTGGAAGATTTTTAAAGTTTCTTCAGCCTAATTAATGAATGAATGAACAATGTCTATAGTGAAGGGGAAAAAAAAGCCACCATTTTAAGTCACTCAGGATGCAGTACCACTGAGATAAATTAATCCTGTCATGTAGCATCTATGCCTGAGAATATGTTACAGTGTTCAACATGTTCAAATTCTGGTTAAGCTCTTGAACCATCCTAGGCTCCATGTTGGCTGGTAAAAGACATTCACCACTTTTTCTATCATGAGCTCTAATCTAGTGGACCTATTTGCTAGCAACCAAACGTGTCTAATATTCCCTGACTTTGATTTTCTTTATTCCCCTCTAATATTTCTACCTTTACTTCTTGGATCTATGCTTGTATCTTACCTACGTTTCCAAGAGTTGACTCAAATGCTACAAATTCCTTAAAATCTTCCTCATTTCCAACTCTGTTATTCCCACCTGAGTATTAACCCCCTTTTCTATCAAGATTATTAAACCCTCTTTTCTATCAATATGAAAGTATATGCTGTCTTCTAAAATCTCATGCTGTTGCCAGTGTTTACGTAATGGTACTCACAGCATTCTTCATTACGTTAATGCTTTGCCCATATCTCTTACATGCTCTTACCTGCTAAGGAAGGGCAAAATATATATTGAATACATTCTTCTAATCCATAAAACTCTGAGCATAGCATTAGTCCTTAACAGATGCCTAAATTACAAATAGATATCAGCCCTTTCTAGTCCTTGATTAGGTATTGAGATACAGAGTTGGATAATACATTTTGTTTCTTCTCTCAAGAAGTTCACAGTCTATTTGAGGACACCAGGGAAAGAGAAATTCTTGCAAAGCACTCTTATCAGTGCTCTCATAGAGGTATGAAAGGGGAGCACAGAACAGAGAGAAAAGGAAATGATATACTTTGGGCAATGCACTTCACTTTTTAAAAAAAATATGGTTTTTAATCATATAGTATATATCAGATCATTTTATATATGATAACTAAAGATCAGTAAGGTTAACTTGCTCAATTGCAAATAATTTGCAAGTGGTAGGGACAGTCTTTGAATTTCAGATATAACAAATCTTAAATTTTTAAAAAAATAACCTAACAGTTTGGGGTGATCATGAGAAAGTGGTAGAATAAATTCCAAGAGGAGGTAATACTTGAACTAAACCTTGAAAGGTGAGTAGAAATAGCAAAGTAGGGAGTCCTGGAGGACAATGACAAGAGTAGATGCGAGGTGTGAAGAATCATGGGGAGTTTGGGGAAATGAAAACAGTCTAGTGTGAGTGAAACAAAGAGTGATGAAATAAGAAGTAGAGAAGAATAAAATCAGAGGACCTTTGTATTTCAACACAATAACGATAAAGAGTTTTAAGCAGAGGTATAAAATGATGAGTGTTGCTCTATAACTCACAGGCAAGTATAGCAAGAGGCTATTGCTTAAAATGGGTGAGTAGCAAAGATGATAGAAGAACATAAAAGAAATGTGAAATTATTAGAAGATAGATTTGCTCATACACATTACGTGATTAAGTGAAGAGAGATCACTGAAGGAGGAAGAATTATATTTAGTGGTCTAATGGGTAAAATTTAAAAAGTATGTGTTGAGTTAACCAAATATTCTTAATGCATTTTCTATCACGTTAATAAAATTACAGGGAAAATTGATTACATTATTGTCTGCCAGCATCATGCATGGAATACCTGCCTAGTCTATGTGCTTCTTAGCTTTAAACATATATTCTTCAAAAGCCCAGAGGGTATGAATCTTTATAGCTCCCTGCAGGGATTTTTTCAAATATTTCATACCAAATGTACTTGGATATTTTGTTGACTTATCTTGAGTTAAAGTATTGCCTTTAGAAATGAGTCGTGTTAAACAATGAACAGACATGTTTCCTTTCAACATTGAATTCAGCATCCCTCCTAAGAACAAATATTTCACCAATTATAAGAGCCTTCCTGGCTATTTGGATATCATGTTAATTCACTATGTATTACTTTTTCTTTATACAGAGCTCATTCACTCAGGTTTGCCTACTTTCCTGTCAGCTTGTTAAGTGCATCCAATTCTCTCTTCATACTTGATGATGATTTCAGGGAGATATTCTTGGGCTAAATACTTCCATAATTGTTTGAAAATCTTTTACATCCTCACACAGTAATGATCAGTGTTGCCTAGGGAGGACAATATACTAGTTAGATATTTTTCTTTTGCTCATTTTTATGTCTTATTCTCAATTCCTTAGCCAAATTCAACACTAACTTGTCTGTAATTTACCCTGTAGTAAATCAAGAAAGAGGTGAACCTTTTCTTTCAAAATCTGCATGTTTTGGCAAGCTTTCAGGAATCATTACATACTGAAAATTTGCCACATTGTATGATTATAATTCCATTTCTATTAAGATATTTGACTTGAAAAAAGTCCACTTAAAACTAAATTCTATAACGCCAATAACTACAACAGTAAAATGTGGCACCACCTGGGATTTCTATACTCTCATCTTTTGCAAGTATTAAAAGTATTTTCCATTTTCACTGTTCTACATTCGTTACAGTCCTGCATCAGTGTGCCTGGTCTTTGATGGTATATTCTGTGGATTTCATGCCTGTTTTATCTTTAAGACTGAAATTAGAAATGTTAATAAAAAGGCTCATCGGTGATAGGTTAAACTTGCATTCTCTTTGTACCAATTCATTGAGTATTTATTGGGCAAGTACTTTCCTCTGTGGACTGATACTGTTTGTGTTTGTGTGTGTAAAAGCATGTGCACTCATGTCTGTGTGTACATTTCACATGGCTGAGTGGTATGAAAAAGAAAAACACAGGTTCTTATGGTACAAGGTAGTCTATAAACTTAGTGCTGTACTTAAGTTCAAAATACAATTGAAATACAGGGAAGCAGGAGTTTTATTCTGACCAAGGGATCTTAGAAAGACCATGTTAATGTAGAAAAATGGGAGACAAAACTACAAAACACTGTTTTTGTCTTTTTTCAAGCCCAAGGACAAATGCCTGCTCAGCTAACTTTGTAGTTTTGTTTCTGTGGCAAGCTATTTGGTCTTCCTGAACTCCAGCTTCCTAGTTTGAAAAAGAGAAATAAAAGTACCCACTTCGTGTTTTGGGGTATAGATTACTATTATAGATGTTTTTTAAAAAGATATTTATTTATTTATTTACTTATTTATTTGAGATAAAGGAAAGGAGTGAAAAAGTAGGAGCTTGAACAGGGGGCACAGGGACAGGGAGAAGCAGACTCCCCACTGAACAGGAAGCCCAACATGGGGCTTGACCCCAGGACCCTGAAATCATGACTTGAGCCAATGGCAGACACTTAACCCACTGAGTTAACCAGGCACCCCTCTAGAGGATATAAATTTATAAAATATCTTCACTAGTAATCTCTCAATTATGTTTCTTTTATGATATGTTTTATTGCTATTGTTATTATTGCTAATTGTTTTATTTTATTTTATTTTATTTTCAGTATCATTAACATAGAGTCTTATATTAGCTTCAAGTGTACAGTGTAGTGATTCAACACTTCCATACAACACCTGGTACCTATTATGAAAAGTGTACTCCTTAATCCCCATCACCTATTTAACCCATCCTGCCACCTATGACCTGCGGAGTACCATCAGTTTGTTCTCTGTAGTTAAAAATCTCTTTCTTGGTTTGTCTCTCTCCTCTCTCATTTTTTAGCTGTTTGCTCATTTGATTTGTTTCTTAAATTATATGGTATTTGTCTTTCTCTGACTGACTTATTCCACTTAGCAACATACTCTCTAGCTCTATCCATGTTATTGAAAATGGCAAGATTTTATTCTTTTTGATGGCTGAATTTTATATATACCTTCCACATCTGCTTTATCTATTGATGGACACTTGGGCTGCCTCCATAAATAGGCTATTGTAAATAATGCTACAATAAATATAGAGGTGCATGTATCCCTTTGAAGTAGTGTCTTCACTACTTGGCAAATACCCAGTAATGTGATTGCTAGATCATAGGATAGCTCTATTTTTAATTTTTTGAGGAATTTCAATCCTGTCTTCCACAGTGGCTGCACCAATTTGTATTCCCACCAACAGTGCACAAGGATTCCTTTTCCTCCACATCCTCAGCAGCACTTGTTATTTCTTGCTTTTTTTTTTTTTTATTCCAGCCATTCTAACAGGTATGAAGTGATATCTCATTGTAGTTTTGATTTACATTTCCCTGATGATGAGTGATGTTCAGCATCTTTTCATGTGTCTTTTGGCCATGGGTATGTCTTCTTTGGAGAAATATCTATTCATTTCTTCTGCCCATTTTTTAATTGAATTAATAATTTGGGGGGGGTTGGTTGTTGGTTTTGGGTGTTGAGTTGTATCATTTCTTTATATATTTTGGATACCAACCCTCTATTGGATATGCGATTTGCAAATATCCTCTCCCATTCCACAGGTGGCCCTTTAGTTTTGTTGATTATTTCCTTTGTGTGCAGAAGATTTTATTTTGCTGTAGTCCCAATAGCTTGTTATTGCTTTTATTTCTCTTGCCTCAGGAGACATATCTAGCAAAAATGTTGCTATGGCCTATGTTAGTGACATTACTACCTGAGCTTTTTTCTAGGATTTTTATGGTTTTAGGTCTCATGTTTAGGTTTTTAATCCACATTGAGTTTACTTTTCTGTATGGTGAGTGCTTGCTTCGGCAGCACATAAACTTTTCTGTGTGGTGTAAAAAAGTGTCCAGTTTCATCCTTTTGCATGTTGCTGTCCAAATTTCCCAACACCATCTGTTCAAGAGACTATCTTTTTCCCTTTGGATATTCTTTCCTTCTTTGTCAATGATTAATTGACCGTATAATTGTGGGTTTATTTCTGGGTTTTCTATTCAGTTCTATTGATCTATGTGTCTATTTTTGTGCCGGCACCATACTGTTTTCCTCTCTACTGCTTTGCAATTGTTTGTTCTGGTTCTATGAAAAATGCTGTTGGTATTTTGGTAGGGAGTGCATTGAATCTGTAGATTATGGTACATAGTATAAACATTTTAATAATATTTGTTCTTCCAATCCATGAGCATAGAATGTCTTCCCATTTTCTTGTGTTGTGCTGTTTCTGTGTGTGTGTGTGTTGTGCTGTTTCTTTCATCAGAGTTTTATAGGTTCCAGAGTATAGGTCTTTAACCATTTTGGTTAGGTTTATTCATAGGTATGTCATTATTTTTGTGCAATTATAAATAAGATTGCTTTCTTACTTATTATTACTAATTGATAATGTTACTCTTAAATTAGGAGGACTTAAGCCATGATCTAGAACATGAAGAAGACTTTAGCGTGAGGGTGAAAAAGGGAAGGCTGTTTCACTCAGTAGTGATAGGCACTGCAGGCAAGGGAATGAAATAGGGACAATGTGAGGCACATGGACCTCACTTGTTGTGGGCCAGGAAGGAGTTGTTAGCATAAAAACTTCTAATTGGGAAACTGATCTTTTGTTAGACAAGATGGTGTAAAGCATCTTGTCTAACCATCTTGGCACTGTAGAAGGGTGAAAGCTCTATAGAAGTGTATCTGTGGGGAACAATCCTCTGACATTCTCAAAATTGTCCTGGCATAATGTAGAGTGATTTTTAAATTTGGTGACTCTGGGATGTCTGGGTGGCTCAGTTGGTTAAGCAGCTGCCTTCGGCTCAGGTCATGATCCCAGTGTCCTGGGATCGAGTCCCACATCAGGCTCCTTGCTCGGCAGGGAGCCTGCTTCTCCCTCTGCCTCTCTCTGCCTGTCTACCTGTGCTCGCTCTCTCTCTCTCTCTCTAATAAATAAATAAAATCTTAAAAAAAAAAAAATTGGTGACTCTGTGGTCTCATTCACTATAAAAATTTTGTAATTCTGGATAAAAATGTTATCTTAATCATTTTACTTCTACATATTTTATCTCATGAAATCTTTTTGTTTTGTCAAGTATTGTGTATGACCAAGACAATTGAAAAATACATAACTGATTTTTATTCAATTAACATTGTATTCTTTTTTTCCATATATTTATAGGAGTTGACAGCATAATTTTAATGATGACCAAAATATGTCTATAATGATGGCATAAAGCTCTGTAAAACCATCCCTATATAATACATATTCAGATTTCCAAATTTGTTTCCAAATTTTGACTGCTACGAATTAAACTATATTGAACATTGTACTTCCTCTGAGCTGTTTCTACAATTTTTTTTTTTTACTATTTCCTCCAAATAATTTTCAAGAGTTGGAATTCCTGAGTGAGTTGTTATAAATATTGTTAAGAATTCTGATAAATATATCACTCTGCTTTCTGAAAGCATTACAACATTATGCATTTTCATGAATGATGAATACTCAGTAATGATCTCTCTTCTCAGAACATCTACATTTTATTTTAACTCCAAATTATTGTGTTACTAATAAGGAATAAATTTTAGGTCACATTGTCATTTCTAACCATCTATTTATTAATAGGAAGCTATAAAATATAGCTCATAAAATTATATGTAAGCTTCCTTCTTTTCCATTTGTCAGGGAGTTTAACTGATAAGAATGCAACTTTAAGTACACTTAGAATAATTTGGTAAAACTCAAACAACTCCCAGTGATATTTAGATGGGCATTGTTCTCAGGGTCTAATTAAGTATGAAAATGTTTGACAGCTTTAAAATAATCAGGGTACCCATCACCAAAATTATATTTGTCTTAAATTTTTCACATTTTTAAGAAAATGCTTTTTAGAGGTACCCGACTGGCTCAGTTGGTATGGCATGTAATTCTTGGTCTCAGCGTTGTGAGTTCAAGTCCCACATTAGGAATAGAGCTTACTTTAAAAAAAAAAAAAAAAGACTTTTTCATGTTTTAAGATTATCTTTAAACATATAACACGTTTTTCTCATTAGAGTTATTCTGATGTAGTTTATATATTTATTGTTATTAAGAGTGAGATTTTATTGTATTTTATATTTTGATATTGATACATTGAGTTTAAGTCATGTTTATGTTGCAACTAGTAATTTATTAGGCACTCTTACTAATTCTCATTGTTTTTAGTTCATTACGTTTGGGTTATATGAATTAATAGTTTAGTCTTCTGCCTCTCTGTTTTCATTTCTGTTTCATTGTACTTCTAAGGACATCCAAAAAATATTAGCAGATAAATCCATATTGCATTTAATTTTAATTGGATCTCTTTAACATGTTATGGTCAAGCTGGTGTAGGTTTGTACTATATGCCCTAATAGTGTAAGAAAAATAATCCTTTCAAGGTTATGCTTATTCCTTTATGATTAAATGCCAACTCTATTATACTATTAACCTAAGTAGAATTACGTAGGTTTGTAATTCTAACAAGCTTGTGTCTTGTTACATAGTTTGAAAGATATTTTCTTGAATATATTCAAGAATTTGAACTTCAGCTATTTGATTATTTATTTATTGTTAAATATAAATGCTTTGAACGAAGAGAACTCTTCATTAATATTTTATACCATTGCTAAGCTCCTATGTTTCCTTTCTTAAAAATTTCTACCCAGACTTTTTGCTAAATTTTCTTTCTGATAAGTACCCGAGTTGCATGGTTTCTCCTTCCTAATCACTGCTTCACTCTGTAATACCTGAAAGTTTAAATGTGATGTTGGTTTATACCATGATTTCTTAAGAGATATTGCACTTTTGTTCATTCTGAACTCTTTATTCATTACACAAAGTTTAACACATGTAAGTTCTAGGAATCTAGAAATACTTGAAACTGGAGATGATGAAGGAGGCATTTCATTTTTAAATAAGGAAAATGTGTAGAGTATTAGTTTAATACTCACTGGAAAAATGCTGAGCATGGCTTATATCTACACAAAATGCAGAGGATCAGGCATAGTTGATATTATCATTCACTAGTCAGCACTGTTCTTTGTGTGAATAAACTGAGTGTGGATGTTAACTGTTGACTTGGGAAGCTAGACTGCAGGCTGAGATGTTATACTCCTTTGTAACTAGTACCCTGGGGTTATCTGGTTTGTTTTTTTACTTTTACATAGCTTGGAGAAATCATAGATTGCTGCGCTAAGATGATAGAAACTTTATTAGGATGATTACCTATACATGCAGAGATCATCTGGGGACAAATAATGCCTGCTCTTACTCTAATCCTTCTATATATTTTTACTTTACCTAACATGTTCTGGTTAACGAAGTGTACCCTGAAAACTTTCTGTGTCCTCAAAGAAATGACACAGTTTAAATATAGATTTCTCTGTTATCTTAATTAGCTTTTCATTTAAAAAAATCTTCTACCTGGGGGGTGGGTACAATTTACCCAGCCTAAGTGACATTTAGTAAGTTAAGACCAGGAGTACTAGTGCTAGAATCTGGAAAGAAGATGGGTGTTGAATGGAATTGAGAATAGGTTTCATTCTTCTTTGCAGAACCTCTTGCCCAAAACCCAGCTCACAGAAAGAATAAGTGATTGTTGAAATAGAGACGAAATTAAGAAAACTCAGACTAATATGGGATAAATAGAATGTTTCCAGAGGCTGGAGAAATAGAGGCCAAATATTTAAATTCTTCTCTACCTTTCCTTTACTTATATTCTTATAGGCTTTCCTCATTCTCCCAAACCAACAAAAGTTCATGAGCAAGTTCAGGAAGACTCTTTACAATATTGTAAAATGCCTTTCCCTGGGTGCAAAATTTCAAAAATTGGACTCATAATCATGTTCACAATATACAGCTGTCCTCTCACATTTCCATCAGTGTTAATGCTTAATTCTTTACCCAGTTCCTCTCGCAAGAAATGGCAGTAGTCAAACTAGATGTCTCCTTCCCTCTCATCCCCCACATGGATCAACCCTTTGACCCAGTAAAACCAACAATCTAATTGGATTGCAATTTTGGCTGCACATTAGAATTGCCTAGGAAGATTTAAACAATGTTCTTGCCTTGGTTCCACCCCTCAGTTCCCTATACAGAGATTCTGCTGTAATTGATCAAGTATGCAATTGGGCATTGTGTTTTTATAACTCCCCACTTGATTCAGATAATCAGCCAAGAGACAGACCCATGATCTCAGTGCTTTGCACACAGCATTATTACAGTGTCCCTATCCCAACCCCCACCTTCAGCCATTATTATCACTGTGTTTAAATATCTTTAAGCTTCAATGGCTGTGGATCCAAATCACCTGAAAAATGTTTGATGTGTTTCATCCATTACCTTACTTGTGTCTGCCTTGCAGGGTCGGCAGATGGTCATGTCCGTGCTTCTCATACTGTTGTCAAAACAGTCTAGCCATGCCAGGTTGCTCAAACCTATTCACAGTTCCCATGCCTCCATTACCTCTGTGACTGTTACTATTCTCCTCCATCCAATGAATCCCTCCTGCTTTTCCTTTATTGCTCCTCCTTAGGGTAATTCTTTTATGATCTCTTTCAAGGTGCTTATAGACCTCTGGCTTCGTTGACATTTGTCATGTGATGTATTTACTGTGTCTTTATATATCTGTTTTCTGCTAGGTTATGAGTCCTTTGAGGGCAAGAACTCTGTATTATTCTTTTTTTTTAAAGATTTTATTTATTTATTTGACAGACAGAGATCACAAGTAGGCAGAGAGGCAGGCAGAGAGAGAGGAAGGGAAGCAGGCTCCCTGCTGAGCAGAGAGCCTGATGCAGGGCTCAATCCCAGGACCCTGGGATCATGACCTGAGCCGAAGGCAGAGGCTTTAACCTACTGAGCCACACAGGCGCCCTGCATTATTCTTTGTATCTACTTCACTGCTCAGTGCTAGCATGGTTCTTACTACTTAATGGCTATGCAATGGATTTTTTTGAGTAAGTTTTTTCAAAAGGTTGTATTATTTTTTTTCCATTTTATGTTATTTTATTTCTTTTCAGTGTTTCATAATTCATTGTTTATGCACCACATCCAGTGCTCCATGCAATATGTGCCCTCTATAATACCCACCACCAGGCTCACCCAACCCCACCTCCCTCCCCTCCAAAACCCTCAGTTTGTTTCTAAGAGTCCACAGTCTCTCATGGTTCATTTCCCCCTCCAATTTCCCCCAACTTCCTTCTCCTCTTCATCTCCCAGTGTCCTCCGTGTTATTCCTTATGCTCCACAAGTGAAACCATATGACACTTGACTCTCTCTGCTTGACTTATTTCACTCAGCATAATCTCTTCCAGCCCCGTCCATGTTGATATAAAAGTTGGGTATTCATCCTTTCTAATAGAGGCATAATACTCCATTGTATACATAGGCCATATCTTCTTTACCCATTCATCCATTGAAGGGCATCTTGGTTCTTTCCACAGTTTGGTGACTGTGGCCATTGCTGCTATGAACACTGGGGTACAGATGGCCCTTCTTTTCACTACATCAGTATCTTCGTGGCAAATACCCAGTAATGCAAGTGCAGGGTCATAGGGTAGCTCTATTTTTAATATTTTGAGGAATCTCCACACAGTTTTCCAAAGTGGCTGCACCAACTTGCATTCCCACAAACGATGTAAGAGGGTTCTCCTTTCTCCACATCCTCTCCAACACTTGTTGTTTACTGTCTTGTTAATTTGGGCCAGTCTAACTGGTGAAAGGTGGTATCTCAATGCGGTTTTGATTTAAATCTCCCTGATGGCTAATGATGATGAACATTTTTTCATGTGTCTGTTAGCCATTTGTATGTCTTCTTTGGAGAAGTGTCTGTTCATGTCTTCTGCCCATTTTTTGACATGATTATCTGTTTTGTGTGGGTTGGATTTGAGGAGTTCTTTATAGAGTTTGGATATTAGCCTTTGTCTGTAGTGTCATTTGTGAATATCTTCTCCCATTCTGTGGGTTGCCTCTTTGTTTTGTTGACTGTTTCCTTTGCTGTGCAGAAGCTTTTGTTCTTGACGAAGTCCCAAAAGTTCATTTTCGCTTTTGTTTCCTGAAAATGAAACTGATTATAGGATTATAAGGTTTCCTTTTACATGTTACAGATAAAATTTGTCAAAAAGCTTTTGTTTTTTTCTATATTTCTCTATGTATTTCTATATACAAGCTTATATTTATGTAGTTGTATGTACCTACATTAGGTTTAACCACAAACATTTTAATTATAAAAAAGTATTTTTTTACTTTTTTAAAAAACTAAATGTAAAATTAAAATTTTACATACCATAATTAAAAAATTTATGTACCATAACAAACACAATGTGCACGATCTGAAGACCTTAAACAAATTTGTAAATATCATCTGACTTGCACATATGGTGATAATCTAAGTACTAGAGGGATTGCTGGAATTCAGAAAATTCATAAAGCTTGGGTTTGTTGTGGGTGAGAATTAATGAAATTCACTATCAGTAAAACAGCAAACTATGTTAAATAGACTTCATTATCTGTCCTAGTAAATGATTTTCTAGCTCTTTTGTTCTTAATAAGAAGCCAAGGGGAAAAAGTAAGTTAAAGTTAAAGGTTCCTAAGTGACTTATCCAGAGATTATGAATCAGGAGATATGGTGTGGGGCCTTAAAATCTCCATTTCAACAGTCATTCAAATGATTTTTTTAATAGTCATAGAAATCTGGGAAATATTGACATAAAGAAAATTAAATTTTTTTTTTCCTTTAGTGATCTGGTAAAATAGAATGTGGGTAGATCTAACCTGCCCTAAATGTAGAAAAATCACCCTATTTATATGTAAAATCATGTGAACCAACTTTCTAGTGGCTTCATTCCTGTGTATAACCATATCCAAACCCAGTCTCTTTTCCTCAGTTCAGGATAGACTGATCACTTAGACTGAAATCAAACAAGTGCCATCAAACTGAATCTTGTGAGAAGATAAGAATGATTTGATTATCCTCTCTTAGACTTTAAGCAGTTCTACAGAAAGAACATTCCTTGGATTTTATTTAACCCAATAGTTTCCTAACCTAATATATTTCAGAATTTTTTTCTGTGCTCCCTCACCTTCAACAACCACTAATATGCTATGAGCACAATGCTTTAAGAAAGAAAATTTGGAAAATGCTGGAATAAATGTTAGTTTTGGATGTGATACCATCTGTCCTAGCCACCTAACAGTGACAAATTCAGACAAAAGTGCAGTCATGTGTATCTTTAACAAGGTGTTAGCCATTTACCTACCTCTTATAATAAATTTTAACATAGATTATTTTCTGTTTGGTTTTTTTTTAAGATTTTGTTTATGTATTTGAGAGAGTGGGAGAGCAAGAATTAGAGAATATGTGGAGGGAGGAGCAGAGGGAGAAGGAGAAGTAGACTCATCACTGAGCAGGGAGCCCCAAACAGGGCTCTGTCCCCAGACACCAGGATCATGACCTGAGTCGAAGGTAGATGCCCACTGACAAAGCCACCCAGGTGCCCCAATCATTATCTGTTTTAACAGATCAATATATTAAAGTCCTGAGAAATTGGTTTTAAATACCAGGATCCAGTATTGGAATTGAATTACTTCTTGAGCACATTGTATTTCCCAAGGAAGTTAGTAGAAACTAGTAACAAATTTTCCATAGATACACTCATGAAACAGCATATATTCTTGAAGAAATATTATAGATTTAATGGAATCTATCTATTAAATGCCTTTATAAATTTGTTTTTCAGAGATTATGTACTCTTGGTGATCCACAAAGCATATATGACCAAAGTAATGACTAAACCAAAGTTATTGGAGTAAAACTATATACTTCTTAGTAATATTTTGGATTTTCATCTAGAAATTATCTGATTAAATATCGTTCATTAAAATGTGCTGTCATTTTTTTTAAAACCCAGAATCTTAAACATTAAGACAGCTATTAAAATTTGATAACAAATATTTCATCATTTAGTTCTATAAAGGAATATCATTAACACTCCTTAAAAATCCACTTTATGCAACTGGTTGAGAGATTTAAAAACTATAATTTGTCTTTTGATATTATGCAAAACAAAGAACCCATTTTTTTATGATTTGAACTATGAATTCCAGTAAATTACTTTGCATATGGAGATACACTATTAAAAGATTGAGATTTTTGTACAGAAGAAGCAGTTCTTTCATAACTCTTATAATTCAACAATAGGAAAAGAAAATATAAAGAGTGAACAAAAAAATGTTTCAAATTGAGCCAAAAGTGTCAGGTAATAGAGCAACAACACACTTAGCAGATCTCTGACTACCAGAGTTTTGGATCAACTCCCAGGTTTAGAATTTGGATGAAAGTGGTGTGCTGTTTGCCAAAACTGATGGAGGTTCTAAATATGTTCCAAAAAAAAAAAAAAAAAAAGAGAGAGAGAGAGAGAAAAGAAAAAAAAAAGAAGAAAGAAAAGAAAAGAGAAAAAGGAAAACCTCTGTTTATAAAGATGGAAATGTTCTTTCTTCTCCATACATAGTTTTTTCTTTTTTATTCCTTTAATGCCTTAAATCTATTACCCCAGCACATTAAATAACTTATTTTGAAGGCATGTAAAATGATGATAAAATTAAACTACAACACAAAATTGTGCATCAGGATCTTCATAAAGCATAAAATAATTTCAGATATAGAAAGACGAAAGTAGAATTTCTATTCCTCTTTCATGTGTAAAATCTTTAGTAACTAAATATGTACATAGATTCGGGTGCAAAGAAATATGCCTTTATTAATTCATAGTCTTATTCTTTCTTTCCTTCCCGCTAAGGAAAACAGAAAAGAAAATAGGATGCAATCCATAATTTTCACACAGATTCATCATATCATAAAACTACTATTGGAAGAAATGCCTCCCAATAAGAAATGAGTCCATAAACACAAACACAATTCCAGCTCATTATATAAATTTGACTGAACAGAATTCTACCTTCTATTTTTATACTTTAAGTTTTTAAAAGAGATAAGTAAATAAAATGCAGTTTAGTAAGAACTATGTTTAAAGATTGGTATGTATTTTTGTATCTCAAAACAAGAATTTAACGTAAATTTATTTTTCTCAAAATTTTTCTCATATTTGGGAAGTGAAGAAGGATTCTAGTTTGAGACTCAAGATCCCCACAGCACCTAGAAAATCTATATTATGGGTACATAACTATTACTTGACTAAAAATGCCAGTAATTAAAAGGAGAGGGATTATAGGAAAGATCTTTTTTACATTGAAAACACATTCGGTAAATGATTTAAAAAGAAACAAGATTTAACATATGTATTTTTTAAATGTGCTAAAATGCACCTAAATTATTCACTGATGCCATTATAGATACTTGTTAAGTCATTGGAATATTTGAAAGTTCTGGTGACTACATACAAGTGTTCTTATGTATGTTCATACTGATGACAAGGTCTCAGCATATTGTGAATCAAACTGATAGAATCTATTTTTTAAAGAATTTATCTATTTATTTATTTATTTATTTTTATGTAAACTCTACCCCCCAACGTGGGGCTTGAACTCAGCACTCAAGATTAAGAGTTACATGCTCTACTGATTGAAACAGCCAGGTACCCGGATATAATCTACTTTTAGAGTAGAGTCTATATAATCTCAAATTCTATTTATAAATGTTACTTCCTATTCAAAAATTGTGCATAATGAAATATATTATGACACTAGATAAGGAAAATATTTTATTCTGTGTCAGGTATAGGAACAAATTATGAATTGTCTTGAGAGCCAAGTAGAGAACTTGCAAGTTAATGTTTTATATTCTTGCACAGGACAAGTGACTTGATGAAAATATTGCTGTTTCTGGTGAAGAAGAAATTCTAGTGGTGAAGAAAATCAGAGAAGGGATATCAGACATAGGATCTTTATATCCTGTCCTAAGTGTTGGTTCAGTTACCTTGTTACCAATGTTTTGTACTTATTACTAATTTCTGCCCATGGTTTCATATTTTTAAATGGTTATTTTTAAAAATAACATTAAGTCATAATTTTACTTTACTGAATTACCATTATAGGCCCCTGCAACAGCAAACATATTAATAAACAAAACAGACATGTGATGACTGTATGATTACATATGGAACACAAGCATAAAATTTCCATTAAGTTTTTTGAAATATTGATAATTGCCACTGGATACCCATTTAAATCTTTAAATGCTCTATAAAGAATTTGGACTCCCTGTTGGTAATCACACAGACTGAGGTGAGGGCAGAGATGACAGTGAGGAATGGAGAAAATTAGATTTTAAAATAAATGATTTTGAGAGGAAATGAGAACAAAGGATTAAAAAGAGTAGAATGTAAGTTGCTTAATGAAACTTAGAGTACAATATAGATGCAAATTCTAACCATACATATAAAGGAACTGAGATTTCATGGGATCAGAGTGATTTTGTTTTTTCATCACTACATTAACAAGATTAGACAAGTAAAAAGTAAAAAAGGAAATTTCTATTGTCAGGTAGAGGTCCAGAAGTAAATATTCTTTTGGGTATGATTGTATACATTTTTAAATTGTGAAATAGCCCATAATTATTACCAATAATAATTGTGCAATAAATGCTTGGTTTTGTGATGGGTAATATAGAAATTTAATTTAGAGTAAATTTTAACAGGTTAGACAAAATAGTTGTTGGAACATCTTGGTATAATAATCCTGATGTCTTTTTACCTTTGTTTTTTCTTCTTTTTTTTGTCTTTTTGCCTTTAAAAATTATTATGACTCAAGAAGAAATCTACTTTTTCATGATACATTTGAAAATATTTTATCTTATAAGTCTTTTCCACTGAATGCATCCAGTTACCTTTAATGTATAGAACACGTTTTAATGTAGTCAGTATATTTCATTATGATGTGTTTTTCCTAGAAACAAAAGAGAAAGAAATTTGGAAATAATAGTTTTTTCTAAGTAAGAAAACAATGAGGATTAGCTACACATGAAACATTTGCCAATTTTTTGCAAATGTCTTTAACTAAAATTCATGGGATTTCTCCTTAATGAGAAGGAACCTCCCACCTACTAAAATTCTCTGAAACAAGGTAAGCACCTCTAATGGGACGATTTTATCCAAGAGGTCAAAGAAAGAACATTTTCCATCTTCTCTAAGTTCTCTCTTCCAGTAAGTGATGGTTTTAGCAAACATAAAGAATGTTATTGTTGAGTTATGTCAATGTTTTATATATCAGATTGCCCCTTCTTGGAGTTTCCAAAATCAGCTAGTCAAGTTTGAAATTATTGATTGCAGTGGACTCTATATTGTGTTTCCCTAGATATTTTGATACCATCTGTATATATTTTGTTACACTAGTCAAATAACATGAAATGATATAGAAAGTGTATTTATGTTACTGAGGAGAATGATTTTTATAAAAACTCATGAAGGAAAGCTCCCTATATTCAAAAAGTTTGTATCTGTCTCATGAACTTTTCTAGAATATTTTTTGAAGCTGTGAGCTCCTGGGAAAGAATCTGAAAATGATAAACACTGAGCAGAGGACAAATAGAAATAGAAGTAGCAATAAGCCATATGGGTAGTGAAGTGAATCATGGTCCAGAGGGAAAAGCTTTATTTAGTAAAAATTTAGTATGAGACAGTTACAAGGAGAAAACATTTCACAATAATTGCCTTTTTGAAGTTAATTAAAATTGCCTTTAAATGGGGATCAAAATAGTAATCAGTGTTAAACTATTTTAAAATCTTGGGATGCCTGGGTGGCTCAATTGGTTAAGCAGCTGCCTTCAGCTCAGGTCATGATCCCAGCATCCTGGGATCGAGTCCCACATCGGGCTCCTTGCTCAGCAGGGAGCCTGCTTCTCCCTCTGCCTCTCCCTGCCACTCTGTCTGCCTGTGCTCGCTCCTGGGCTCTCTCTCTATCTGACAAATAAATAAATAAAATCTTTAAAAAAATATATTTTAAAATCTTATTACATTCAATATAATTAATACCACAAAAAGGCTTGAAGTGAATTACTCCAAGGTGTGTTGTTTATGTTTTTCCAAATGAAATTCAAAGTATTTCTGGCTGAGGTTATCCATTTCTTTGGTTTTATTGCAGGTAATTTAGAATAGAATGTATGCCAGTTATTTCACTACGAAGAAATTCTTTTTATGCCATTTTTGACTGAGTTAAAATGTGTGATTAAAGGAGTTAAAGGTATCTTTTGAGCTTTCTGAAAATTACCATTTGAAAATGGATAATTATCAATCCTTTAAAAGGTTCCTTATTAGTTATTATAGATGTATATACATATTTAATTAATATAATATATAATTAATATTTTTTGCTTTCTTCTCTTTTCTGATATCTCAAACCTTCATTTAATATACTTTTTTAACCTTTGATCCTGTTTCATACCTCACTCTTTTCTGCATAGATATAAACTTCATGGCAATGTGATGTTTCATTATTTTATTCCCAGTCTGCATTTTCTTGATGTTAAGCTTATCAGTGAAAATTACAGAAATTTCTAAAAAAACATGCATGTTAATGGAATCTTCTATGATTCCTTTTTTTAAAAAAGGAATAAATAAATGAAGATTGCAGAAGATGTATTAGGTGAACATAGGGATTTTATAACAAAAATAAAATGTCAACAGAATCAGTATCTTGACCTGCAGATAATGAATCAGCAGATAGTGCCATCTATGTAAATGTATGTAAAGACAAGAAAGAGAGAGAGAGAAAGAGAAAGAAGGAAGGAAGGAAGGAAAGAAAAGGAGAAAAGGAAGGGAGGGAAGGAAGAAAAGAAGGAAAGAAAAGGAGGAATGAAGAAAGGAAGGAAGGAAGAAGAGAGAGAAGGAAGAAGGAAGGAAGAAAGAAGGAAAGAAAGAAAAAAGAAAAGAGGGAGTGAGAGAGGAAGGAAAGGAAGAGAGAGAGAGAGAAAGAAAAAAAGTAAAAAAATATATATATAGTATCTGAAACCTGTAACTGGAAATATTATCTTTGGTCAACAATAATTTATACTCATTTGAAAAATTCATTTCACATTGTGTGCTTCAAAATTAAAAGCCGTGACAAAATAGGAACATGCCAATTTATAACTAAAGATTACACATTAATTTTTGTAAAATTATAACCAAAAATAGCATATTGATACTAGGAATTTATAAGACGATGTGCTTAGAAATGTTATAAATTGAATGAAGAATGGAGAATCATGTGCTTTTAGTTTATTATTCTGAGTTTTCGTACTATGCTAAACAGATCATTTAAAATACAGTTTTGGTTAACTACAAAGAAAAGCTCCCTGAAATAAATCTGTTTGGGATATGTGATTGGGTGTGGTGCTAAACAGCAGCTTTATGTTTTAGCATAAATTGTTAAATGGGTGGTAATCTCCACTGCCCACACCAGTTGTACACAGAAGTTTTAAAAAGTAGAATGAAAGCATATGATTTCACTTTAGATGGAGCACCCAGTGAAACCCTCCTTGCCTGTTCTTCTTCACCCCACAAGGCAGGTTTTAGCCTTTCATATTACTATAACTTCCTGAACAGAGACTGTTTCAGGAAAGTTATGTTTATAAGTAAAATGTAACATTCTTTGATAAATTATTCTTGTTACACTGGATTATCTTGAGGTGTTATAAGGAAATTATAATTATTAGAGGGAAATTTTGTTAAAATTCTTTGACTTAGTAGTTCTTTGACTTTGTATTTTACAATCAAAATTAAAATTTAGTTGTATTTATTTCTTCTTTATTGTCCAAATGTCAACTCAAATACCAACTCTGCATTGTTATAAGAAGAATATAGAGGAATTGGTATTTCAATAAAATAATTTCAAATTTTGTTTTATAATAATAGCTTTGAACAATTATTATATGTCCATAATGGGTACCAATTTCATACCTTAATACTTGGATTGTATAAAAAAACCTGAGATAGTTGTCCTGTAGTGTATATTGTGATCCTTCTTAGTCATTCATTCCATATTTGTCCATACAGTTTATGTAAGTAATGTATTTGAAACATTTTTTTATTCCTTTTGAGTTTATGGATTGTTACTCATGTTGTGGTTTAAGGAATTATTTTGAAAGTAAAATTTATACAGAGGGGAGGAGTCAAGATGGCAGATACTAAAACAAAACCAAACAACCAATATTATATTAACAGGTTAAGGCAATTGCTTTTGTCTTTCTTACCTTTAAAAGAAGAGAAACTTAGAAATACAAATTTAAGATTCTCATAGAACAACAGTCCCTCTTTATTTAGAGACTTACCAGGAAAACATTATGGTGTATCTATATATGTATTTTTTCTTGTATCTTCATGGGAATTTATTGAGTAAACAGTTTTTATTTTCTAATACCATCTGAAAATTAAGCCACGTTTTGATTGAGTACAACCTTCTGTGACTACAATAATACTTCAGTAACAACAAATCTATTTCTCTATATTTCTCCATGGCACACACTTACATGGAAATAAACTGGAAGTTTGAGGGCTGCTTTTTTTCTTTTTCTGATTTTTCTCGCTTTAAATTAATATATTGATATGTATTTCATCACCCCTTCATATGTTTAACCATTGCTTATTGAACATCTGTTACTTATTAGGCACAGTGCTCAATACTGGATTTGTAAGAATAAACTTGATAGATATGGTACCTGCTCATGAGTTTTCTATGACAAGTGAGGGAATGAAGATGTATATATTGTTTCAGGACAAAGGAGGAACACTGACCTGGATTGGGAGGGTCGTTGGAAAACTTGCTAAAACAAATTATGTTAGAAGCTGATGAATGGAATGATAATGATTATGGTACCAGAGAGATTCAAAGAATGTTTTAGGGAAAAGAAAGAACCTGTGTGTTTGTGAAGACTAGAAGGCAAAAGAACATGGCTAGAGTTTTCAGGGAACTTAAAGTACTTCAGTATGCTCAGTATACAGTATGGAAGTGGCAATGTGGTAGGAGTTGAGGTTGGAAATGTAAGCCAGTGCCAGACAGTACTGGATTGTTTAAACTGTGGGGTTTGGAGTTTATCCTGAGAGGAATTAAAAAACATTAAAATAATTTGTGGGAAGGATTCCCACAATCATAGTTGCTTTATAAAAAATATTGTTCGGTTATGATATGGAGAATGGATTGGTGGGTTCAGGGGACACTGTAAAATGTAGTTCCTGAATAAACTAATCTGAGCATTCCTTTTTACTTTCTGTGCTAAGTAAAACCAGATTACTTCCATGGGAACACTGCTTCACCCAGAGCCCTGTCAGGTGGTGGCTCTTTTTTCTTCCCCATCAATCAAATCAGTGGGTTTAGGGGTTAAATCAGTTGTTTCTTTACTCTTCACTCATGCCTGGAGTCTATATTATCTACCTATGTCTCCTCTATTAAAACACTCAACTTTGTAATTCATGCCATAAGACTGTATCGAACACTTCCCCTCACAGGTGTCTTCCTATTGCCTACCAGGATATGCCACCTCATTTCCTAATGATTTGTACTCCTGGTTATGTTCATTCTACCCAATACCACTACTAACTAAATTCTGGGTAATTCTGATATGCATAGATATGTCCTTTCTGTATCTGTGGATTACTCTCCTCCATGATCCCACCCTGCAGGATCTACTTTGACATTGATTCCCAGAGATATCAAAGATCTTTGTCATTACCAAATAACTGGCACCTTTAAATTCTCAATTTCAAACACCCCATTAACTGACCACCACCTCTTATTTTAAGGGTTTACCACCTTTAGTATCCTAACTACAGCAGTATTTCCACGTACTATCACATTGAATTGGTGGAAGATTTTGTCTATTCATTATCTTTATATCCTTCATTATATTTATATCCCTTTATGTCCCATTTCCCTCCTTATTCCACTTAAGCCTAATGGTTATAATTAGATTATATTTGTATAATTTGTTTAACAATTATAATTGTCATAATAACCACTTCATATATATTCTCAACCCTCTTGCCTCCTTTACTTTGCCTGGTGTTTTGTAAATCCTCAACCCTGGCTAATTCCAAATCTTTAATTATTCCACACCTGCATCTATCCACCTGAATATGAATGGGGGGGGGAAAGCAAAACAAAAATACCATCCTGACTCATTTCACTTCAAATTCATGATCAGAAAATATAGGTCAGTCCTTCACCTTCCCCAGAAACTGTTCTCCCTTTTCCACCCATTCTCTCCCCTATTCTTCCAGATGATTATTTTATATCATTGTCCCCATATGAACTATAAATAGCACCTCTGCATCCTTATTCCTAGCTGGTAGTCTTATTTTTGGTTTAATTTCCAAAATTGAAGCAATAAAGAAAAATGTTGGCAAACTCCCACCTACCAATATTGGTATGTCCACACCCTGCCACCTCTTTATTCAGAGAAATGTACTTTCTTTGTTCCTACCCAGTCCTTGGCTTTTGAGAAGACCTCATCCTTTTTCATTTACATGAAATTATCACTCCAGGAAGTCTTCTTCTATTACACATTGTCAGTTTTCCTGTGTTTATTTCTCTCATCTCGAAACTATAATAGCAATCTAATCTTTGTTCTTCATCCCATGAGCTACTGTGCATTTAAATCACATTTAATCGCACTGCTTTTCTGAGTTTGTTTTACAAAAGTTATCAGTGACTTCTACTGAATCAAGTGGTTCTCAATTTATTTTGTCTTTCAGTAGCACTTGACATAGTGGATCACATCCTCTTCTTGGAAACATTCTATCCACATGGCTCTCTGTATGCCACAATATCTTGGTTTGTCTTCCAACTTACTGGTACCATTGTCATCTCTGTTGCTGTTTGTTTGTTTGTTTGTTTTCTTAAAACCACTTAACCTTGGAATGTTCCAGCACTCAGTCCATGGCTCTGTGCTCTCTCTACATTTGCTCCCTTGGTAAGCCTGTTGAGCCTACAGTTTTAAATACCTAAATGTATCCTCTAGGCTGTGTCTGCTCTCTGAACTAATGACTGCAATACTGATACAATACTTCCAGCTGGATACTAATGGACATTTCAGGTGTCATATGTCCCTGATTGAGTATCTGACATTCACCACCTTCTCACTGAAAAACAAAACCAAGCAAAACGAAACAAACTACCTGCTTATGCACAGTTTTCTCTATCTTGGTTGTTCTTGTCCAAACCCTTGTAGTCATCCTGAGTTTTCTTTTTTTACACCCCATATATAATTAATCTGGAACTCCTGTTGGCTGTAGCTTCAAAATATAACCAGAATCCAACCACTTCTCACCACTTACACTATCACTCACTGTGATCCAAGCCACCATCATCTCTCACCTAGGTTATTATCATAGCCTCCTAACTGGTCTCTTTTATTACTTATTTTGATTTCCCTCAGCCTATTCTTAATGCACCAGCCAGCACAAAGCTATTTAAATGTTAACTCATAACCTGTGATTTTTTTTCAAACCCTCTAATTAATTTGTCTCCATTTCACTCAAAATCTCATCCTTCCAAGAGCTTATAAATTCCTATGGAGCTCTTCCTGTCTCCCTTGCTCATTCAATCCCAACTGCACTGGCTCTTTGCTAGCCTTGAAACATTTTGGGTAGCTTTCCACTTTAGGATTTTTTTTGCTCTCTCTTTTCCCTATCCCTTGTAACTCTTCACCCTGAGAACCACATGATCATGACATTTGAACCTTGTGAATGGGAACTACATTGATGTATTACTTATCTATTGCTGCACAATATTATCCACAATTTAGCAGTTTACAGCAACACACATACCTTTTTTCACAGTGCCATGAGTCAAGAGTCCAGCCAGAGCTTACCTGTGTCCCCTGCAAGGTTGCCATAAATCTGCCAGGGCTGCAGTCACATCTGAGGTTTGATTGGGAAAGAATCTATGTCCTTGCTCACATGGATGCTGACAGAATTCATTTTTTCATAGGCTGGTGGATGCGAGCCTCAGCTTCTTGGCCAAAGTCTGCCTTCAGCTGCTTTCTACTTGGGCTTTCTGATAGCCAACTGTCTTCCTCAAAGTTAGAAATAGAAAGGCATTACAGTCATATGTGGGGTGATCAGAGAAATGTCATCCTGCCATCTTTAGAATATTCCATTTGTTGTAAAGGTAAAAGTACCAGATAGTGGAGATCATGGGATCTGTCTTAGAGTATATACATCACACTTGACCACCATATTTAAAATTATAACCACCTTGAACTTCTAATGTTTCTTATCCTCTTCAAGTTTCTTTCCCCCCAATACTTTCCAACCTCTAATACAATGTATAATTTATTTTATGATTATTGTGAGTCAAAGAGTTAACAAAACTCCTTGCCCACTGCATGAGAATTAGATCTTCAATTAAATTCCTAGCTCTTTTTCCCTGAAAAGACCTAAAGATGATGTCAACTATCTTGTGATGTGTTATTGCTTCTAATGATGATTGGTTGGCAAATTCCATTGGATCTGGAGGAGAGCTGAAAGAACTATAAATACTCGATAAGTACATCCTACTTTGGGCTTCTCTGAATGTCTTGAGTCTTGTAACTACTTCGTCCCTTGCAGGGGGATATGTTAACATCTGACCAGGATACAGTTTCGTGGCAGATCAGTGCTGGCCAGCAGTTCTGCACCTGTCCTATATGGACCTTATACCTTATACTCTCAGCTGTTTGCTGTGTGGCTATTACAAAGACTCAAATGAGAGGAATGTCTAATATCAATTGCCTCCTAGCAAGCTGTGGTTTCTGTCCTATATCCCCTGTGTAGACTAGGCAGTCCATTGAGTTAAAATGCTTAGTAGAGACTAAAACTTGATAAGCTTTATAATTATTCCCTATCCCTCTTTCTAGAACATTAACTCCTCAAGGACAAGGACTTTTGATGATTTGTTCTCTAGTAGCTCTGGTAATACCACATTTCCCTTTATTCCTCCAAACCAGGTAGGTAGTAGCTTCCTTTTTGTGTCGATTAACTCTCCCCCATTGACTTTATAGCTCTTTCTTCACAAATGTAAGAAATTTCCTACATAAAATTCCCTTTGTTTTAATTACCCGGTTTAGTTTTTATTTTCCTGGTTGGACCTGATTGCTACACACTCCCGGCCTCTGAGTTCAAAATTACAACTCCCTTTGAGAGAATCTAATTGCCTCATATTTGCTTCTGTGTCAGCTATGAACAAAGAAATAGGGGCCTACAGTATGAGAATGCCTGAAGGGGAAAAGGAAGGGCTATCTCAAAGAGACAAGCAATTCGAGTTGGGCTGGTGTCCTTAATATTCTAATTGAGCTGTCAAATATCATAATAATATGGTCAAGCAAAACATACTTGGATCAAAGACAATAGATACATATAGGAACAAGCTTTGCTCTTTCAGAAACAATTTTTTTCTAGCTAAGGCATTCACACACAAATTCTTCATTTCCTCATTTGATTGTACTTTGTCTATTTACCTTGCAATAAAATTCAGAGGTAAAACTTTTCAAATGTTTTCAAGTGATCATCTCAGGAAAACAACTTCAGATTTATATCTGCAAGTCAATTCAGCAACATAAATCAGTGTGTGAATGTGATTCCATTTCTTTTTAGGCTAATTTCCGTCTGAGCCTTCCACTTATTGGAATATATTATGAAAGCATCAGATAGAATGAATAATGCTTGAATGCTACCAGACCGTGGTTCTACCTGTTACAAAATAAACAGATCATTAATTTTTTACATCTAGTACATAGTTCACACATGCAAAATGACTCTTCTTTAATTCCATGTGCCTTACTTTTTCAAGTGTAGGAGTCTGATTTCTGAACATGAGAATCTAGCCACTCCTTAAGTGTCTTAGGATTCTTTCTCTAATACTGGGAATATCCTAATAGATACTTCTTGGCAACCAGCTTTATCATTAAGCAAAATTAATAGATTGTGATGGTTTAAAACAGAACTTCACAGACATTGTTCCCCAGAGATCACCTGAAGGATCCTGGGTCAGCCAAAGAATATGAATGTTGGACTTTAGTTAATAGTCATTTTAGAAAATGTAGTAACTCAGCACAATTCTATTAAACTGTTGAAATCTTCAACTACAATTACTAAAAGATTGAGCCCAAATCTGTGAGTGGAACACAATCACTTGTCTCCTGGTCCAGAGTACATACTGACAGATGCAAACTTGTGAAAAGGCTGTTTATCAAAAGATATGTTCTAAGTCAGAATTTAAAACCTTTTCTTCAGTTATTTCCTTAAGTGAAAATGTTATATAAGTCTAGAGTTCTCAATCTAAATTTTAGAAACTATTAAACCTATGATATTAGACCATAATTCTTCCCTAATTTCACATCTGGAGAAAAAGATTTTAGAGATGGAGTTTCTAGAAAGGGAAAGGAGCTTCCCTTTCCCCCGCTGAGTGTGGCTCTGAGAAATTTTGTGAAGCTCATGGAGCTTATATCTTGCTTCCTATTACCTCCTTTCTGTTCCCCTCTTCACATCTCCAACTGCTAAATATCCTTGGTCTTCACACTAACCTCAGGTTTGTTCTAGCACATTCTACTCAGGTCTGCTTCAACTGAGGATGGCTTTTCATGGAAAAGTGTGTCATGCTTTAGAACTGCTTTTTGAAATGTGCATTTATCCTTTTTTCCCCCAGAGAGTTTATTTATGTATTTGACAGAGAGAGAGACCGTGAGAGCAGGAATACAAGCAATAGGAGTGGGAGAGGGAGAAGCAGACTTCCTGCTGAACAGGAAGTCCAATGTGGGGCTCGATCTCAGGATTCTGGGATCGTGACCTTAGTCGAAGGCAGCTGCTTAATGACTGAACCACGCAGGTACCCCAAAATGTTCATTTATCCCAATTAAAACTATCATCTCTTCAACAGAAGAGGTACTGGCTAACAGAAAAGCAATGACAGAATACTGTACATTTGAAATAACTACATATTTTTATATTTTTCATTAGGCATCCTAATCTTAAGGAGATCCTTATGAAGTCACATATCCTTACCCTAAACTTTTTGTGTTCCTTTAGTTCCTCTTAGCATACCTTTATACAAGAATAAGCCATTGTCACCTACTCCTTCACCCCTAAACCCACTGCAGTTTGAATTTCACTCATACGTCTTTATTGATATTCCATCATTAAGGTCAGCAATAACATTTGAAATGACAAGTTCTATGGCCATAGTCAGCTGACTACATGATTGTTCTGAAGTTTTTAACACAAGTACCAACATTCCTGGGGAAAAAAATATCTATTTTCCTTATTTCTCTGACACCTAATGCTCATTTTATTTCTCTGGACAATCCTTCATAGCATGTCAGATGCTTCATAATTTGTAGGTTCCTTTATGTCTTTTTTAAAATTTTTTTTAATTTTTTTTTTCATTCTTATTTAAACATATAATGTAACCCCACCACACTCTCCCAACCCCCCTCCCCCCAAACCCCCTCAGTTTGTTTTATGACATTAAGAGTCTCTTTTGGTTTGTCTCCCTCCCAAACCCATCTTGTTTCATTTATTCTTTTCCTACCCCTTTAACCCCCATCCCCCATTGCATCTCCACTTCCTCATATCAGGGAGATCATATGATAGTTGTCTTTCTCCGATTGACTTATTTTGCTCAGCATAATACCCTCTAGTTCCATCCATGTCATCGCAAATGGCAAGATTTCATTTCTTTTGATGGCTGCATGGTATTCCATTGTATAAATATACCACTTCTTCTTTATCCATTCATCTGTTGATGGACATCTAGGTTCCTTCCATAACTGGCTATTGTGGACATTGCTGCTATAAACATTCAGGTGCACGTGCCCCTTCAGATCACTATGTTGGTATCTTTAGGGTAGATACCCAGTTGTGCAATTCCTGGGTCATAAGGTAGCTCTATTTTCAATTTTTTGAGGAACCTTCATGCTGTTTTCCAGAGTGGTTGCACCAGCCTGCATTTCCACCAACAGTGTAGGAGGGTTCCCCTTTCTCCACATCCTCGCCAGCATCTGTCATTTCCTGACTTGTTCATTTTAGCCATTCTGACTGGTGTGAGGTGGTATCTCATTGTGGTTTTGATTTGTATTTCCCTGATGCACAGTGATGTGGAGCACTTTTTCATGTGACTGTTGGCCATCTGGATGACTTCTTTGCAGAAATGTCTGTTCATGTCCTCTGCCCATTTCTTGATTGGATCATTTGTTCTTTGGGTGTTGAGTTTGCTAAGCTCTTTATAGATTTTGGATACTAGCCCTTTATCTGATATGTCCTTTGTGAATATCCTCTCCCATTCTGTCATTTGTCTTTTGGTTTTGTTGACTGTTTCCTTTGCTGTGCAAAAGCTTTTGATCTTGATGAAGTCCCAATAGTTCATTTTTTCCCTTGCTTCCCTGGCCTTTGGCAATGTTCCTAGGAAGAAGTTGCTGTGGCTGAGGTCAAAGAGGTTGCTGCCTGTGTTCTGCTCAAGGATTTTGACGGATGCCTTTCTCACGTTGAGGTCCTTCATCCATTTTGAGTCTATTTTCATGTGTGATGTAAGGAAATGGTCCAATTTCATTTTTCTGCATGTTGCTGTCCAATTTTCCCAACACCATTTGTTGAAGAGGCTGTCTTTTTTCCATTGGATATTCTTTCCTGCTTTGTCAAAGATTAGTTGACCATAGAATTGAGGGTCTATTTCTGGGCTCTCTATTCTGTTCCATTGATCTATGTGTCTGTTTTTGTGCCAGTACCATACTGTCTTGATGATGACAGCTTTGTAGTAGAGCTTGAAGTCTGGAATTGTGATGCCACCAACTTTGGCTTTCTTTTTCAATATTCCTTTGGCTATTCGAGGTCTTTTCTGGTTCCATATAAATTTTAGGATTATTTGTTCCATTTCTTTGAAAAAATTGGATGGGATTTTGATAGGCATTGCATTAAATGTGTAGATAACTTTAGGTAGCATAGACATTTTCACAATATTTATTCTTCCAATCCATGAGCATGGAACATTTTTCCATTTCTTTGTGTCTTCCTCAATTTCTTTCATGAGTACTTTATAGTTCTCTGAGTATAGATTCTTTGCCTCTTTGGTTAGGTTTATTCCTAGGTATCTTATGGTTTTGGGTGTAATTGTAAATGGGATTGACTCCTTAATTTCTCTTTCTTCTGTCTTGTTGTTGGTATAATGAAAAGCAACTGATTTCTGTGCATTGATTTTATATCCTGACACTTTACTGAATTCCTGTACGAGCTCTAGCAGTTTTGGAGTGGGGCCTTTTGGGTTTTCCACATATAGTATCATATCATCTGCAAAGAGTGAGAGTTTGACTTCTTCTTTGCCGATTTGGATGCCTTTAATTTCTTTTTGTTGTCTGATTGCTGAGGCTAGGATTTCTAGTACTATGTTGAATAGCAATGGTGACAACAGACATCCCTGCCGCATTACTGACCTTAGCGGAAAAGCTCTCAGTTTTTCTCCATTGAGAATGATACTTGCGGTGGGCTTTCCATAGATGGCTTTGATAATATTGAGGTATGTGCCCTCTATCCCTACACTTTGAAGAGTTTTGATCAGGAAGGGATGCTGTACTTTGTCAAATGCTTTTTCAGCATCTACTGAGAGTATCATATGGTTCTTGTTCTTTCTTTTGTTAATGTATTATATCACATTGATTGATATGCAGATGTTGAACTAACCTTGCTGCCCTGGAATAAATCCCACTTGGTCTTGGTGAATAATCCTTTTAATGTACTGTTGGATCCTATTGGCTAGTATTTTGGTGAGAATTTTCACATCTGTGTTCATCAAGGATATTGGTTTGTAATTCTCTTTTTTGATGGGATCCTTGTCTGGTTTGGGGATCAAGGTGATGCTGGCCTCATAAAATGAGTTTGGAAGTTTTCTTTCCATCTCTATTTTTTGGAAGTTTCAGGAGAAGAGGAATTAATTCTTCTTTAAATGTTTGGTAGAGGGGCGCCTGGGTGGCTCAGTAGGTTAAAGCCTCTGCCTTCAGCTCAGGTCATGATACCAGGGTCCTGGGATCGAGCCCCATGTCGGGCTTTCTGCTCAGCAGGAGGCCTGCTTCCATTCCTCTCTCTCTGCCTGCCTCTTTGCTTGCTTGTGATCTCTGTCTGTCAAATAAATAAATAAAATCTTCAAAAAATTTAAAAAACATAAAATAAATGTTTGGTAGAATTCCCCTGGGAAGCCATCTGGCCCTGGGCTTTTGTTTGTTTGGAGATTTTTGATGACTGTTTCAATCTCCTTACTGGTTATGGGACTATTCAGGTTTTCTTTCTTCCTGGTTCAGTTTTGGCAGTTTATATGTCTCTAGGAAAGCATCCATTTCTTCCAGATTGTCAAATTTGTTGGCATAGAGTTGTTCATAATATGTTCTTATAATTGTTTTTATTTCTTTGGTGTTGATTGTGATGTCTCCTCTTTCATTCATGATTTTATTTATTTGGGTCCTTTCTCTTTTCTTTTTGATAAGTCTGGCCAGGGGTTTATCAATCTTATTAATTCTTTCAAAGAACCAGCTCCTAGTTTTGTTGATTTGTTCTATTGTTGTTTTGGCTTCTATTTCATTGATTTCTGCTTTGATCTTTATTATTTCTCTTCTCCTGCTGGGTTTAGGCTTTCTTTGTTATTCTTTCTCGAACTCCTTTAGGTGTAGGGTTGGGTTGTATATTTGAGACCTTTCTTGTTTCTTGAGAAAGGCTTGTATCACTATAT
>ML105957.1:12684-34937 GCA_003697995.1 Taxidea taxus jeffersonii | reverse complement strand
CAGAGACGTGGCTGAGAAGGGGCTCCCGTGAACATCCTGACATTGTGTTTCAAGGAATTAATTTTGGAGACTGTTTTCGGAAAAATGGACTACACGCCGCAGACTGCTGTCACGTCCCGCACTCTTCTGCCCTGCTTCAGGATGGCTATCCCTTGTCAGATACTTCCTAATATCATAAGCCTGATATGTATTTCTGGGGGATAGCTTTCATTAATATATCATTTGAAACATTAATTTGATGTTATCTAGTTTAGAGAACATACAACAATTAAAAGCTTAAGAAACAAAGTTTAATCTATGTTTAATGCACACAGTAAATGTGAATTAAGTTAGCCACTGGACTTCTGAAGCATACTGGTGTCCGTTTCTAAGTGATGCCCGAGTCGCCACGCAGGAGTTCAATGATGGCTCAGAAAGAGTCCTGCAGAGCTGGGATGACCCTAAGCCGTGTGCAAACTACTCAAGTCATGACGACCGTTCTTTGTAGCCCGGGAACTGGCCGAAGGACCATGTCCTGGGAAGCGGGTGGATTTGGGAACACAGTCAATTACCCTAGAAATCTACAGCCAGTTTTCCTTTATCGCTGCCTGGGCTGGAAAGCTGCTCCCCTCCTCCTTTGCCGTCTCACCTCCAAAGCCGTGAGGGTTAGGACAACAGGAAGACTCAGGGCGTGAGGAGGGTTTAGGACTGGGGAGTTACAGGGAAGCAAAACCACCAAGAGTGTGGGCAGGAGGGCCAGTAACCCATCCTACGAAATGCAGTCTTGGTATGATTCCAAATAGATAGGGTCCCAAACTTGGGAGTTCATGAGTAATATCATTAAAGAATGATCCAAAAAGAACAATGTCTATAAATCTCTGATACCCTTACAGATAACAAGTTCGAAACCCCGGAGAAGGTACTTATACTGTGGTCTAGAAGTCAAGCAGCCTGAGTGGGAGCTGGGTGCTGCTTGAAAGGGGGTGCTGGCTGGAGTCCTAGCCCACTGCCCGGGACTCTGCAGGGCCAGGCGTGGAGCACACCTCTGCTGCGCGGAATTCGGAGACATGCACTGGCCCATGGATGTTCCAACCCAAAGAGGAGCTGCCTCCTGCGGGGCAGTCTGGGCCAAATCCAGAGGGTGCCTAGAGGAGAAAGGAGGTGTGACCTCTTCTGCAGAGGGTGCAGAGGGCCAACCAGTTAGGGTGGGGGTTTGGGACAGAGAATCCCCCACCGGCGGGTGCTTGGCTGCATGTCAGTCGTGGGCCTGACACCTGAGGTCCAGCTGAGTAGGACCTGAAGGAGAAGCCCTGGGCCACCCGGCTCTTGTGGGAGACAGGACAGGGCGTGCGGCACATGGCGAACAGGGAGCTTCTCAACGCTAGTGTGGAGAAATAAATGAGAACAAGAGATCAGAGAGACCGTGTGCATACATGGGACTTCCCTGCATGCGACGGAGCCCCCAAGGTAGAAAGTGTGGGTAGACAGAAGAGATTTGGTGAGAAAGCCCTCAAACTGCCACCGCATGCCCCCCTGCCTATCCTGTGCCCACCCTCCGCCCACACACCTGCCCACCCCCTGCCCACCATCCCCTTCCCACCCTCCTGCCCACCCCCTGCCCACCACCGAGAGCAGTGCAGCCTCTAGTGTATGACGTCTCTGAAACAGGAAAGGACCAAAATAAAAACCGAAGGAAAGCTACATGGAAATCAAAGGCAGATAGGAATTTACATCAGAAGAAAAAACACACTGTAATTGCTTGGTGAAGCTCTTAAAATTGCTCGTTAGAGGACATTCTGCATTCCTGGAGCGCGGAGGACAAATCTGAGAAAAGAGCACGTGAAGCGGGGATGACGCTGAAACCGACTGACATGCTGAGGAGGCAAAAGGGTCCCCCGAGCACCGCCCACTGCCCTGCAGGGACCCGGCAGGACGGACGCTGCGGCGAGGGCAGCTGGCGAGCTGGATGCGGGCAGCCAGTCCTCCGAGGAGGAGCCACGCCGGCCCCTCAAGGGCTCTCAGAAGAGAGATACAGGTCACTTAGCAAATACCTGATCCACTCATCATTTAAAAAGCGAGAGCCAGAGGAGACGGTCTCGCCCCCGACGGACTGCATGAAGCAAGGAAGAAGTCTTTTTGCAAAAGCCCCTTAAAACCAAGTAAGCAGCAGGGAAGGAGGACTTGCGGCTCGAGAGTGAGAACAGGCCGTTCCGGACGCAGCGGGCCTCACTCACGCGCAGGGAGCGGCTCAGCACCACGACGTCCACAGTCCACGGAACACGCACGCTACGGAACACGAAACAAGGACACAGTTAAATGAATTGCTGGCTGTAAGGAGCTAAAAATGAGATGAGACACACTGGTGTGTGCGATTTTGTCAAAGCAGAGTTCTGGACTTAAATTTAAAAGCTCATAAATTTTTAAAGAGTATGTACTTTTGTAAATCTGCGGGGTAACATTTAAAGATGTTACTACCCCAAATCAGAAACCACTGGGGAAGGGGGCTTCGAGGGGACGGCTGTGCGAATTTAGTTTTATGTATCCGAAATTACACGTCACTGTCTTAAGATAACAAAAACTAGAGGTTTAAGCATGTCACTGCAAGTTATGTCTCCCCTGTAGGTTTTGTAGGTCTGCTGACCGCAAAGGCAGTGGTGCGCGGGCGCAGGAGGACTGACCGGGCGCCTCAAACACCAGGAGGAAGGTGTGTGGGCCGGCCTCTGGGACCAGAAGTGCCAAGTGCAGACTCGAGGCGTGAGGACTTTCTCACAAAAAGAAGCCTCTTCACTGAGGAATTCTTATCCGCTGATTAAGGACGCCCCAGCCCTGTGATTTGCCAACCTTAGCCTCTTGAATATCAATGAGGCCAAACTGAAGAAAATCTTTTTTGGTAGCAGCCATAATCGGCATGAGAAATCACAAATCTCTTAATCTGTCACAAAACAAATCTTCTGATGTTCCTAGTGACGACTTTGTCTGACCTCCAGGCTGATTCTCTTCTTGCTGGCTCTCCACACCTCGCCAGCGCAGCGGACCGCCTTCCTTGGGGACCACCTCCCTTTTGCATTCTTCAAACTCGTCAGCAAGCCTGCTGTGGTTTCTTGTCAATATTTCTTCATCTTAAAATTATTACTGAAAGAAAATCACAGTCTTTTGTAATTCTTCAAAGTACAAACAAAAGAGGACTCTCAGAACACATCATTTTGATGCATCTAGTAAACGACCGGGAAACGTGTCCAGCGCCCCATCCATCAGTCTGGGGTTCGGCGGCTTGGTCTGCATTTTTAAAAACGACCCACAGTTACCTTGAAGATGGTGGTCCAGGGATCACGTGTGCTAAGGGTTATTCTTCTAAGGATTTTAATGTGAATATTTTTGTTTCCATTTAAAAAATGTTCTTTTGAATTCTTACAGCTACAAGGGCCTCCATTTTGCCTGTTTTTAGAAGAAGCTGTGTATACTGGATCACCCCTCCGTGTCTGGCATCTTCCCTGTTTGTGAAAGGCCCCTGAGCCCCGGACCACGGTCCCCCCATGCTTCTGCCCCACGGCCTCCTCCCTTCCTGGGGACTGAAGACCCGATGCCTTTAATAAGAGAGACTTCTCCATTATTTGTGGTTTTCACTCCGAGAATGAATGCTGGTTACACATGCTTGCAGGTGTTTTAAATTCAGACAGATATGCTTGACAAGCTTGGCTGGTCGATGGCTTCATAATTACCTGCTGTGGTGCTTCTGATTCTGTGATCTTCCCAAACGGTGTGGCGACAGCTCCAGTTCTGGGAGCTACTCATGTATTTAATTCTGGTTTATTGACATGTTCTTATAGGGCTGACTTTAGAAGGAATTTTAACAATGTTTAATAATAAATAATGGTTAGCAATGTATCTATGAAGCCATGTTCACACCTATGCATATCAAAATTTAATAAAACTGAGTGAAATACTGGATTAATTATATCAGTTTTCCAGGCATCTGGCAGTCTATGTGTACTTTCCTGTTCCTATCTATTAAATCCCCTCCTTCTTCTTTTTCAATGAGAATCTCCTCCCTTGAATTTGGTTTGAGCATTAATAAACCAGCATTTACCGTGGAGGAAAGTAAATCCCTGGACACTAGGATGGGAGAGGCTGTTCAGCAGAAATCACACATCATCAAGCCTTGTCCAGGTGCTCGTGAAGGTGCGCTCCTTAGGGACACGCAGTGAACTGGAAAATCACAGTTTTCTTTAACGTTAATAGAATGCACATTTGATAAAAAAGTGTTTTGATGCTAACATTTTAATGAGGAGCTTCTACAAACTAAAACCTTAGAGCCCCAGGCCGTTCCCCAGCACGTGTTCGAATCACTCTGGAAGGTGGTAAGGACGCCAGTGAATAGCCCTGTTCAGGGCCTCGGAGGCAGGGCCACCGCGTGGGTTTACTCGGGACCCCATTTCAGCAGGCGGCCCAGTCCCGACAGGTGTCAGGCGTCCTCCTTCTCCGGATGTCGGGCAGCAGGCCCCGAGCCCCGGGTGTCCGCGGGCAACGAGCCCTGGTGTCCAGGAGGCACCCCGTGGTCAGCGCAGCCCTGGCCCCCGACAGGCTTCGTTCCCGGGCTTGCTTTTGGCCGGCGGCTGGCTCTGAGGTCACTCTGCTTCTGCGAGATCCTGAGGGAAGACGGTGGGCATCCTGTCCAGAGCCCGAGAGCTCCCCAGCCTCCCCCGGTCCTGCTGGGCAAAGTTCATGTCCACATCCCTCCTTCACTGGTAGCGGCTTCAGGAAAGGCTGACATTTGTTTCCAGCTGGGGACAGACACTGCTCTGACCCGCAGTGCCCGGAGGGGGGGGTTCAGGTCACACACGGCTGGCCTGGAAACTCAGTCAGAAGCAATCACGAACAGGACGCTAGGCTTGCGCTCTCCACAAACGTGAGGGTACACAGCCAGTGCCTGTCCTGGCTTCTCCTCGTGGCTCTGCCTCTTGCGACGTGGGCCGGTGACAGGGCCTCCAGCTGGGTGGTGCCCCGAGAAAGCCAGGGCGGCGCCTCACCCAGGAGGCTGGTTTCAGGCTTGAGTGAGACCATCTGAGCCCAGTGGGGTCGCGCTGGCACGTAGCGCATCACAGCGACTGGAATGGGGTCCCTTCCGCGGTCTTCACGACCGCTCGGCAGGATGCGCAGTACACAGCTGCCGTCGCAGAGCTCTAACTTCCTGTCAGTCGCCTGCCCTCCACGGGTCCCTGATTAACCCAAATCCTAGGCTGTTATTTTTCTATCCGGGCCCTGAGGGGCCCGGGAAGCGTGGCCCCCACCCCCGGCCCTCCAGTGCCGTCCTCAGTGCTGGCAAGCAGGTGTGGAGAGAATGAATGCAAAGTGCGCGGCTGTTTCTAGTTGCAGAATCTGGACGGCGCTCGTTTTCCGCGGCCGTCTCCCCCACAGCCAGACACAGCCTAGAGCCGGAGGAGCCACACGGTGAGGGAGTCACACTCGCTCAGGGGCGTGTCCCCCCAGCTCAGGGCCCCTCGGCCACGGCCGGGCTGAGCAGCGGAACAGTCCTCACTTGGAAGAGAGGCCACGGCACTTGTGTCTGTGTAATGAGCCGCTGTGGCTCTTGCAATTTTCACAAACACACTTTTATTTTTAAATCGACTCCTGCCGTATGTGTGCACACATGCGTGCTACTTAATGTGGGAGCCCCACACCCCGGGGCACTGAGCACCCTCTCACTTCATCCCAACTTTGCTATCTGTAAGACAACCGCTGTAGGAGCGCCTGGGGGGCTCAGTGGGCTAAGCCTCTGCCTTCGGCTCGGGTCATGGTCTCAGGGTCCTGGGATCGAGCCCCCCATCGGGCTCTCTGCTCAGCAGGGAGCCTGCTTCCTCCTCTCTGCCTGCCTCTCCATCTACTTGTGATCTCTGTCTGTCAAATAAATAAATAAATAAAATCTTTAAAAGAAAAAAAGAGCAGGAATGACTGGCATTTGGCTTTGAGGCCACAGACTTGGTGCTCTAGCAGTTTGGGTCTGGCCACCGGTCCCCTTCAGAGCTGGGTGTGAGTATCTCAGCTGCGTCCATTTCGCCGACGAAGAAGCCATCTGGAGTGTCAGGAACCCCCGTCTAGGTCTAGTGCGGGGGCTGTGGCACGGGTCCCCTGGCCCAGGACTGCTAGCCAAACCCTCGGGTTTTCTCTGTATCCGTCTGCTCCTGACTCGCGGGGTCGTGTTTGGTGAGCCCTCGCCTCCGGGGCCCGCACTCCTCACCGGCTTCAGGGGACCCAGCGCTTCCGAGACTGATCCCTGGCGCGCCCAGAGCCCCTCGGCGGCGGGCCGTGCACAGCCACGCTTGCGGCATATTCGTGGCTGGACAGTTTCTTCACGGGGGGACCCGTTCCCAGTCACGTTCTCTGTCCTTCCAGAAGGAATTTCTGGAATTTAATTTCTGGAATTTAACTGTTCCACAGGTCATCGGATCGTAGCTCACACCGTGAAAAAGTCCATGATGTAGGAAAGACGTTAGGGTTCATAGCCCACCGCCAAGAAAGAATTCAAGAAAGAATATCTTTGGTGCAAAAATGTGGTTTTATTAAAGACAGGACCTGTGGGCATGCACAAGACCATGCACTGGAGACGTGAGGAATGGCCCATTATATACTTGCAAATTGGGAGGGAGTTTGGGAAAGCTAAGTTTCTAAGGAATTTTGGAAGCAAAGTTTCCAGAGCCTTGAGGGGGCTAGGTTTGTTGTCGGGAAAAGGTCATTTACTGCCGTCGACTAAAATCTCAGTCATGAGACCCTTCAGATGTGTGTCAGTGAGCCATATGTGTGGGGGGTGACTGCCAACATGCATCTCGGAGGGTTTAGAGATAATGGAAGTTTCCAGAGGAATTTTTATGCATCAAAGTAGACTTACAGGGTCCTGGGGGCTGGGCTAGGATTGCCTTTTGCCCTCAGCAAAGTATTAACATCGATGCAGTTCAGTCACTAGAGGAAGGTCACTCTGCCCGTTTCAAGGACTTGTCAGTGGGCTGTAGGTAGTAAGGAAATTTAATAATTCCTCTTCTGCCTTTGTTGCCCATGTCAGTCTACATTTTAGATTAAGGATTTTATTTGAAGATTTCAGGAGGAAATTCAGGAAACTGATAAGAGGCTCCAGTTCCATAACGTCGGGAACTTCTAGTGCTGTTCCAAGCAAGTTCTGCCTGTGTCTAACCTCACCGCGGCCCCATACAGGAAACCGTGCTGGCGCTTGCTTTCTCTGAAACGGAAGCGAAAACCCTGATAGGTCACATGCTTGTCCAGCTCGCACTGCTGGTCGTGGACGAGTAGGCACTTAACTCAGCTGGTCTGGTGTCCACTTCCTGGACTGAGAGTTTTCTTAAAGCATTCAGGAGGCTTCCATGGAAAAACCGTCTTTCTTTTCTTCCTGGGGTCTTTTGACTCCGTTTCCCCACAGGCTTTTACAGTGGGCCTTCTGTGCCTGCCCATGCGGTAGGTGGAAAACAAGGATCCAGCAGAGCAGGCCTGTCCCTCCCACAGTTGGTCCTGTGCCCCCGCCTATGCAGGCGGCTTCGGGGGTCTGTAGGCCCAGCCATCCAGTGTGGAGGGGACTCTGCAAAGCAGCGCCTTCTGGGGGTCTGGCAGTAACTGGGCTCACGCTAAAATGTTCAGGGTTAGATGTCATTTATGCAAAGAACTCAGCCTAGAGAGTCTCAAACTACACGGCCTATATGATTCTAAATAACGCAGGTCGTCACTTTTTTTGGCTTGGAAGTGGCCAAAATAAACATTCCCCTGAAAGCATTTGCCTGTGCACTCATCTACATGCGCAGAAGCCAGACGTTTCACAGGAGAGTCCAATATGCCCAGGGCCTGGCCCCAAGCTCCGGAAGGTCCTTACAGAGAGGGCTGGGTCACGGTGCCGCCCTTCAGGGTCAGTCCTGCCCTTCGAGGTCAGTTTGGAGGGGAGGGGCTCGTCACCACCCACGGGTCCCAGAGGGGGACACAGAGTAGGGGAGTTGCTCGGTTTGGCGCAGTCCGCCTGGTCAGTGGGGAGCCGCGTGTGAGCCTCGCCCGCGACACCTGCTGCGGGAGACCGACTGCCGGCGGCACAGGCTGCGTGGGAGAAGCCCCGGGGCTGGCACGTGGGTATGTCGGGGAGAGACAGGGACACGTGACCGTCAGCTGAGTGGCGCAGCCCAGGACAGGCCAGGGGACCACACGGGACCACGAGAGGCGGGCACTTGGCACCGTGGTGCCCGCGGAGACCTGCTTCATGGCCGGAGCCGCAGGACAGCCACGGACCTGCACGAGCCCCCAGTCGACCCATGACACCTGCGCCCCCAAGGCCCCACATGCGAGCCTCCGTGTCACGACTCGGGGAGGAGACCTGGGTCCGTACACAGCAGTCCTCCCGCCTCCTCCGTGATTGCCCGCCCCACCCCGGAGCAGCCGCTGCGCCCGCACAGAGTGGACCCGCCCGGGGTGGACCCGCCCCGAGTGGACCCAGGTGCGCGGCTGCCCCCCCACCCCCCACACAGGGTGTTGTCTACCCTGTACCCCGCTGCCCGCCTCCCTTACTGTATGTGGCAAGTTTGACTTACAGGAGAGTCCACCTGGGCTTTTGGCTAAGAAACTGCAGAAATAGGCCATTTATAAAACTGACAAAAAGTCTTCTGCTAATGCCAGGAATAACTGAGGATTTGCAGAAAGAAAAACAGGAATATTTCCTCATATAAATAATAGATAAAGAATGAAAATGAATAAATGAACATAATCCAGCAGTCATCCCCTCAGGGGACAATAAAACCCGAAACCTCCAATTTGTGTAGCAAGACCCATTAGGCAGGAAGTTAATAAGCCAGACACGTCTTGTGCTCTGGAGGGAGTGACCTGATGAGGGGTCTGATGTCTTGAATAAGAAACTGCGGGAGGAAGGAATTTCAGCATTTCATTCTTTCGCATCCATTCAGAGCCCTGGTCCGAAGGCCCCTCCGGCTGCTGGTGACCACGGCCACTGGGCAGAGCTGGGCCCTGGGCATCACCTCTCCACTCACCATGGCAGTGGCCTTCTGAATTCTCAGCTTCGATGACTTAAATTAAGCTGCTTATTCTCCTTTCATAGTTAACTATTTTCTGTTGGAGGTGAGTATCTTACTGAGAAAAGTATTTAGCAGAAGGATAGGATAGGTTTACGCAAGGCTGAACTTGTATGAATACAAGTTTTTATCAAGTATTTTTCTTATATAGAAAACAAGTAAAACACAAGTTTAAACCATACTGTGTTGTAAACTTCCCACATTTCTATTTTCGGCAAGAAGAAATTTCGGAAGCTTAAATATTTGCTCTCAGTGCCCTGGGTCATTCTAATAATACTGTTTACCCTGCGTGGGTGATCGCAAGCCTTACTCTCAGAGCCTCTAACCAACCAGCTCCCCATTTCAGTAAGCGAGGCTCTCCATGCATAGGATTTCACACCGTTCTCTGCATCGAAGACGCAGCACATGCAAGACTTCATTATTCTTCCTGCAATGACCGTGAATTTCCCTAATGTTTGTAACCAAACTCCACTGGCGGGCAGCTGGGAGAGGCCATGGGGCTGAGTGAAGTCCACCAGCCGAGGACACACAGATGTGCAGATTCCCTCCAGTTCGTCCTGAGTTCAGGGTGCTGACCCGATGCAGACACTGTCAGCTGGTCCTGCTGGGGACCACAGTGACTGCTCAGAGGCCTTGTTCTCATGGTGCATCTGGGCTGGCTGAAATGTTTGAGGTGAGATGACCAGAGAAGACATGACCACTGCACAGTTTTGTGTCTTTCTTTTTTTTAAATAAAGATTTTATTTATTTATTTGACGGACAGAGATCACACAAGCAGGCAGAGAGGGGAGGGGAGAAGCAGGCTCCCCGCCAAGCAGAGAGCCCGACGCGGGACTCGATCCCAGGACCCCGGGATCATGACCCAAGCCGAAGGCAGCGGCTTAACCCACTGAGCCACCCAGGCGTCCCACAGTTTTGTGTCTTATGCAATTCATACTAACGGGCTGAATTTTATAGTAAAGCTGATGAATATCTCTGCAGATTTCAAGTGCTGCAGATGAGGTGTGAGCCCATTTGCGTGTGGCTGGACGTTAAGACTGCACCTCTTTAGCTCATTTTCTTCAAACCCAGAGTGCACTTTGACTATCTGACTAGCTATTTTTTTCTTCTTCTCCTGCTTTCCTTCAAAAGATGTCCTTGGTAGGAAAGATACATAAACTTGCACTATACATCTCTGAATAAAATCTTTCAGTTACCGAAACAACTCAGCATTAGAGTTGGTTGGGATGTGAGTGTGTTTTAAGAATGACAACCTTATTTCTTTATGTATCTGTAGCTTGGGGGAATTCTTGAAGGACCCTAATAATGAGCAAATAAGAAATGTTTGTGCTGTAGCATTTCAGTTGTCTCCTGAAACATGACTAGTTCCTGTGTGTCTCAGAGGCAGGATCTGGGTTGGCTGTAAGCCAGTCCACCAGTCAAATATATAACAACCTTAAACAAAGAGTTTATGACTTACTGAACACACATCTACCTTCCTTTGCCTCTGATCCCAAACAGATGTCAGAAAACAATCAAAGCTAAAATAAGTTAATTTGAGAAAATGCTGGAAGGGAAGAATGAGCTGTCAACATACGAATTTTGTTTATATTTTTTTAGAAATCTCCCAAAATGAGAAATAGGGCCATAACTTTAGAGAAAATTAATCCTAAGGCAATTCCCTTCTTTAGCACCAATAGCATATAACACGCAGCTCCAGAGATAAGAGCCCTGGACAGAGGCTCCAGGCAGAGAGCAGGTAAATGGAATGAAAAGGGTGGGGATGGCCCTTCCTGTGCAGGACCAGAAAGCACACCCCCACCCCGTGCTCAGCCACCCAGGAAATGAAATTCCCCTTTCCCTGCGCTGTGCTGAAGAGGGGGCACCCGCAGAGCGCTCTCAGAGGCTAATGTAGAAGGTACTGGTGATGGGGTCCTCGCCAGGAGCCTGGAGGGCACAGCCGTGGAAGTCTGGGTCAGCCAGCCCCGTGGGCAGCAGGTCGTTTTCTGTGGGCAGCACGATGCTACCTTGTGCTCAGACTGTGCGTCCAGACTGAATCGCCTCGGACGCCACACAAGGATACACAGGGACTCTCTGAAGGGAGGGGATACAGCAGCCTCGGGACCTCAGGAGTGAGCACCATCACACAGGTGGCTCCCTCGCTGTTCCCACATGTCCTGGGCAGGCAAGTCCCCTCTCCCTGTGCCCCCAGATGTCCCACATGGCTGCTGCAGCATACCTCCAGCCAGAAGCACCCATGGTCACAAACACAGAAGCTCCAAGGACAGCCACCTCCATCAGCCAAAGGTCTGGGCAGCAGTGCCATTGAAGACATCAGAAGCCCCCACCCACACCCCCCCCCCCAACCACAATGTTAAAAAGAAAAAAACGGAGCTCGTCGTCTACCTTCTCATGGCACCCCTGGCCAGGTGAGCTCCAGGCCAAGCAGGGAGGAGCTGCAGTGCCTGGTTCCCCCAGCAGGACAGGTTCATGGGTCCATCCCGGTCCAGCGAGGACAGATCTAGCCATGCTGCGTGTGGGGGCAGGGGGTGGTCGGCACTCCTGGCCCCATGACGGTGGAGCCGAATGTGTCAAAGAGGAAATTTCAAGGGAATGAACAGCACTAACCCAAGTTCTTCCCTCAAGAAGCTAGAAAAAGAAGAGCCGGATAGACCCAGAACATGCCATAGGTGGGACACAATAGCTAAGCGTAGAAATCTACGAAACTGGATACAGAAAAACACTGGGGAAACCAGTGAAACGGATGAAAAATCTCAAAGAATGAAATAATAGCTGGGATGAAAAAGCAGATGGGACATGAGCGGTTAGCAAGAGCGGGGAACTGGGAAGCAAGCGAGACAGAATTCCTCAGCGTTGCTGAAGAAGCCACGCTGGGAAAGCCCACGGCCACGGCATGCCCAGACAGCCCTTGCAGGTGCAGTGGCTCTGACAGCACAGTCGAGGCTGAGAACACAGGTATCGTCCGAGTCCGTGTATGTGTGTCTTCAAGTGTGGCCCCCACAAGCTGCGTGGGCATCATCTGGGAATCAGAATCCAGCAGACTCTCCAGCCCCATCCCAACCTTCCAGATCAGAAATCTCTGTGCATAGAGCCTAGAGGCTGTGCGTGTGCTTCTGAGCGCAGTCAACTTTGAGTCTGGCTGCTGTGTATGAAAGATGGATTCCTCTGCACCCACAGAAGCCGGGCATGTTCTCCCCACCGCAGCCGAAGTCTGGACGTGCAGTACTCGGGGGATCCAATTTAGAGAACCACCTCCCAAACTCAAAGATGCATACACATTCCTGCTGGATACAGAGTGTGGTCTAACAGGTCTGGGCTGAGGCCCGAGGCAATGCATGTTTAATAAGCTCCCTGGGGACACCAGTGCAGCCGGCCTGAGGACCACACAGAGCATCAGGGGTCACTGTGGTGGCTCTGAGTCTCGGCCGCATCGCCGTCACCTGGGGAGAGCTGCACACCGCCCACACTGACTCCCACCCGGAGTGTTTGCTTAATTGGTGTGGTGTGTGGCCTGAGCTCTGAGATCTTCAAAACTCCCGAGGTGAACCCACTGCATTGCCAAGGTTGGCACCTTGGAAGCTGGGGCAGCAAAGGTGAGTGTCCTAAGCAGTGAATGGAGAGAAAGTGAACGTTTATGTACAGTAACGTGAACACCAATCTCCTTCTCCAACTCAGCTTCTGAGCGAGAGCTCATATGGTTGCTCCGTGGGGAAAATTTACCCAAATGCAGAAATAATTTTAATCACCACCTGATCAGGCAATATGTTCTGTCCAGGCTTATACACAAATTGGTGAAGTGAATACATATCCAAGAAAGTAATTTTCAGTTGTAAAGTCTAAAAAGAATCCTTTCTAAAGCATTCCCCGAATATCTGGAAATCAACCGAAAGGGAATTGTGTAAGATACACAATTTTGTAAAACTATAAAGCCTAAGAACATAAAAGTTGAACCTACCTAAAGAGACAATCGTACTGACTAGAAGAGTTCACCTTAAGAAAGCAGCCAACTATCACAAATTAATTAAATCAAGTAAAATATCCGTCTGTACCCCAGTGTTCATAGCAGCAGTGGCCAGAGTGTGGAAAGAGCCAAGGTGCCCCATGACCTGGCAATCGCACCCCTGGGTATTTACCCCAAAGACACCGAGGCGCTGGTTCACGGCCTGTTTTGTTTGCTTGAGATACGTCTCCAGTGTGTGGTGACCACGTGGAAGTCCGTGGCACTGGAGATAAAGGCAGTAACCACCGGGCACCTGTGGGACATTGCTGCCAGGTGACGGAGAAGGACCTGTTTCCAGGAAGGTCCCAGGCACCAGTGTCTTTTGGGCACACACCCTCTGCTGTTGCTTTGTTGGGGGTGGGAGGACACGGGCCGGCACATTCTAGAAGCAGAGAGGAAAGGAGTCCGGGGATGTTACTGCTCACAGTTTAGATCCTCCCCTAACCGCCCGGCCTCGTTAGCCCCATGCCCCTCGGTCCCTGGCTGTGGGGTTCTGCTGTCTGGAACCCATCTGGCTGTGCCCCTGCCGTGCGTTGGGACGGAGAAGGCAGGATCCACAGCCTCCCTCCGAAGACTCAGTCTTTCTGTACTTCACCTGACTTTCCACTGTGATTTCAAACCAGAATTCACCCGGTGTTTCTGATCTTAAGATTATCTCTGTGATTTACAGAGATAATGTTATGGAATGGGGCTTCTTTTCCATATCTCGTTTGACTTAAAAACATCATAAAACAAAACCAAAAAAATGCCCAAAGAAAAAACAATATAACCCTTTAAAGAAGTGTCATAATTCAACTGTTAGCGAACATAAAAAGTCCAGGGTGCCTGGGGGCTCGGTCGGTGAGCGCCTGCCTTCGACTCAGGTCGTGATCCTGGGGTCCTGAGATGGAGACCTGCGTCAGGCTCCCTGCTCAGCAGGGCCCTGCTTCTCCCTCTCCCTTTGCGGCTCCCCCTGCTTGTTTTCTCTCTGTCACACTCTCGCTCTCAGAAAAATAAAATCTTTAATGATAATAATAATAATAAAAATATGAAAAATCTAACGTTTGTTATGTTTACTCTAATTTAAAATAATACAAAGTAGCAGAATTAGCAATTCTGATACGTGACTAATTTGATCAAGAGCATGTCCAGGCCATCCTCACAGTCAGCCTGTCTTCTTTGCACACACATGCTGCAGGACACTGGGCCGCAAAACCTCATAGTCCGCACCTGAGGGAAAAGACGTAAGTACAGTGGTATGATGGCCAGTGGTCTGGGAGTGAGTGGGGGCCACCGTCCTGCGGACCCTCCCTCAAGGAAACTCCTTTCATCCGAATTAAATAGGGGATAATACAGCATTATGGCTCCACACCCGAGGTTTTCATGATCTCCAAGTGACAGAAACGAACACTTTGCCATTATTGGGATGGCTGATGGATGGGAGCCGTCTTACATATGATGAGACCGTCTCTGGAAACCTGCAGTAGGACCTTCCCAGATTGCACGTGCGGACAGCAGTTCACGGGCTGAGCGGGAGCCGGCTTGTGAATCAGCCCATGGTGCATGTGTGCCTTTCACTTCGCGTTTTACAAGGTTCTGTGAGGCCAGAAAACCAGTTTCCTACCTTCTACCCATATTGAAGGTGCAGTGGAAGAATTCTAAAGACCTTCGGAGAGGGAATGTAATTTCCTGGACAGGCAGAGAACTCGGTGTCCTGGTCTACACCAGGTCGCTGAGCAGGCTCTTCTTCACGGGAGTCAGGGCAGCCTCAGCCAGTGACAGAGATTTCTTCTAGAGTCTGGGTCCCGTGGACTAAGATTAAACGGCAAGAGCCTAGACACTCTCTTCACATGCATGACGGGAAAGTGCATCTACTAGAAGTTTGTGGAGTTTGATTTTTCCATACAAATTGTAATGCCTGGAGTCACGAGAATTCCCCAAAGAGGCCACCAGAGACGTGAGTCAAAGCCAAGCGGCAAGGGTCGTTTATTGCAGGTTCGAACCCGGTCCTCTGCGCACTCGCAAGCGGTGATGCTGGGAGGCCCCGAGGTGAGTAGATGCGAGGTGTTTATAGGCGTGTACAGACAAGGTGGGGTGGGACTGATCGGTTGACATTCGAAAAGGGTATTTGGCATGACCTGATCCGTCTCAGGGAGCGCGCGCTTTAGCAAGCAGGAAGCACAGAAGCAGAACTGGCGGTTAACAACGGGGGATTGGCTATTTTGCCCAGGGGATATTTTTGAAAGTTGTTTGTACCAGGGCGGGAAAGTTGTGGTTGCTGTTGCTCTGCTGATTACCAGGGTGGGCCAGGGCAGTTAAAGTTGCAGGGAGCGGCCAGAGCAGTTTGGGCCTTGATAAGCAGACTGGACACTCACAGTTTAATGTAAACAACAGAATGGCTACTGCCTCAAAATGGAGTTACTTTGGCCCTTCAAAATCATCGTATCACTTGGGCGATCATGATGTGCAGACATTTTCGGACGGAGGCTGATGGTTATGCACAGACCCAACAGCCGCCTAGTCAATGCGTCAGAGTAAGCAAGAGGTGCAGTGAGGAAAGTCCTTCCTGCCCCGTGTTTCTCTTCATTTGTGGGCAAGAAGAGTGATTTGCAGGTCGGACAGACCTACACATGGAGCTACATGAGGACGCGGACCTATAAGCTGGACCTGGAGGCGCGCAGGGCTGGGTGGGTGAGCCCTGGGGTGGGGGGCAGGTGAGCACCTGAGGGCTGGGTGGGTGAGCCCTGGAGGGGGGGGGGGGGGGGGGAGCACCTCGCGAGGGCGGGCCAGCAACACATGGGACCAGCCCTGGTACAGCACACCAGGACCACATTGCTATATTCTATGGGTTCATATTTAGGATTCAACAAGAATTCCTACTTTCAAAGACTCATTAGTATTTAAAATATGAATTTTCTGTAAGATAATCAAGGAATTCCACTCAGTGTTATGGAGATGAGTCTGTCTTCCCGGGAAGGTTTAGGGAACAAAATTTTTAGGACCTCAAGAACACATCATAGAAAAAAGGTTACAGGTAAAAAGTCATATTAATAATAACAATAATAATACCACAGTGGTGGTGACATTCCCAAAAAGAATTGACCAGAACTTCTTGACACACCTATGGTTACAAAACTTAATATTTGGATGCTAACTAGTAACAAATAGTAACATAGAAAGTGGGAAGCCACAAACTGGGGGCTCTAACATACATCTCTCTGTCTGGAATGCTATTTTGTCCATGATTATTTTAATTCTAAGGAGGATCTCAGAATTATGATGTTGCTACCAATATAAATGAAATATCATCAGGGTCTATATCAAGACCAGCAAGAGAAGAAGAGACTGTGTTTAAAACAAAGTCTCAAGCACTCAAACAGTGTAGGTAACACTAAGACCTTTTCCCTTTAGAATCTGCCAATACTCATCATTGTGATTTTGAGTAGCTTTGCCCATTCATGTTAAAATCTCTTATCAGATCATGCAGAATGAGCCCATTTCACATCACACCCTTCACTGTTTGAGAAGATGCAAGTTCCGCTGCTGTGCCTTCTCCTCCTTCGAGCCACTGGCTCCGTCATGCCACGTGGCCCTTCCCTCAGATTCCTTGCCAAGTCTTTTGTCAGCTTCATGTGAGTCCTTCTGGGTAGAATACTCTGAGTGGGGACCAGGGGAAATGTACTGAAGACATTACATTTTCTCTGCTAAACTCTATACTTGTGCTGGTGTGGGCTGGAAGATACTGCCTTTTGGACAGCTGAATTACAGTGTTAAATTATGCTGAATTCTAGTTGAATGAAATTCCCAAATATTCATCATAAATACCTCTGTGAAGCTGGATGGAGCCTCTTCTGTACTTGTCCAGCTGCAGTTTTTGGAAACCGAGTGGTGGGCCTTCCTCGGAGCCATACTAACTGTCTCTTGGTTGTTTCGTCGTGCCGTGCCGGCTGGCTGAGGTCCTGCAGGCAGGCTCAGATCTGGCACTTAGAATACTCTTGATTTTGCCTAAATTTCTGTAACTTCCAAACCATATTCACACACCATCTTCTCATTCAAGGCTCTCATAAACAAATGTGATACATACCCAGGGCAAGGACTGCACACTATGTTTTTATAGGCATCTTCTAAACATACTCATTCAGTAATGAAAACGTGAGACATTTTGCATTGAGATGTGAAGTATGTGATGATCTTATAAATAACTTTTTTTCCTTTGGGAATGATTAGTCCATAACTTCATTAATTAAGCCAAAGTAAGCTCTTTGAATATCGTAACTCAGTTATGAGATCACACTACTGCAAAAAGACGTAACTCACACTGGTTCCTCTTTCTCGAAATGGTGTCATGGAAACGGTCATGGCTGCTCTTCGTGCAGTGCTGGGGAAGACAGCGGGCTGGCTTGGAGAGCTGTGGTGTTCTGTGACGTCGCTGCGCAGACAAGGACACTGCCAGCCCCTCCTTGCATTGAGGCACGGCCACGAGATGGGGCTCACCGATGAAATGAGCTGAGTGATGTCTGTCAATTTCAGGTCAGCATGGCTGAGAAGAAGGGGTGAGTTCCTCATGGTCTGTCCTCTGCCCTTTATGCTGGCAATCTACAGAAATCTGGAGCAAGACAGTTAGTGTTAGGGTAGAGTGGGACCGTCAGTTTCTGAATCGTCTCGTGACGTCCGAGCACTGAACTGTTATGAGGCAAGAACAGACCGTTGGCTTTAAGCCTCCGCAGCTGGGGGCTGTCGCAGCAATGGCTTGTTCAGGCACTTCTTACGGGCCGGGGACTGTCCCCCCACATTTATAGATGCTAACGGGTTTAATTCCAAATGGCATGCAACCATGCGGTGGGTCCTGCCATCGTCTGCAGTTCATGCTCAAGAACACTGAAGCCGAGGAGGGACTGTTCTGGCCAAAGGACCCCAACTACCATGTGTCTCAGAGTCCAAGGACGGCCGCTACTCTGTGCCTCTCTTGAGAAAATACTTTCAGGATCCTTGAGGGAACATCTCCATTTTTATCCATCTTCCTCTCTTCAGTTGCCAAGTCTGTATCCTTCCCCATCCTGTAAGGCCATAAGTCCATCCGTGCAAATACGTATGCGGCTGTGTGCGGTTTTGTATGACAGCAATGACAGTGGCAATTTGTACAACACACATTTACCTTTAAAATGCATCTGATAGGGGCACCTGGGTGGCTCAGTGGGTTAAAGCCTCTGCTTTCGGCTCGGGTCATGATCCCAGGGTCCTGGGATCGAGCACCACATTGGGCTCTCTGCATCCTGGGATCGAGCCCCGCGTCGGGCTCTCTGCTCAGCGGGGAGCCTGCTTCCCTCTCTCTCTGCCTGCCTCTCTGCCTACTTGTGATCTCTGTCTGTAAATAAATAAAATCTTTAAAAAAATAAAATGCACCTGATACTCAAAAACACACTGTAAGGCAGATGTAATACTAGTGATCAGCCAAGTGGCTTTCTCAGAACACCGGGCTGACTCACAGCACAGCCTAATGCTCACAGTGCACTTGGACTGCGTCTCAGCACCTGGGGCTCAGCATCCTATGAGCCGTCCTTCCAACAGCTCATCCTTGATCCAGAAACTGCCGTTACAGAGAAGCAAAATCCAAAGTTCATGAAAATGGTTCAGTAAACACATCCGCAAGCTCTCAAAGTACTCGCTTGGCCAGCCTGTGAATAGACCTGAACAGGGAATGTGATTCTGGCTCAGATTCAGGCCAAGTGAGGTGTGTTTCTCAAGTTCGTGACCATTGGATCCTTTCTGGATCCTCTATTTTCCGCCTCTGGGTGCCCTCTCTACTTCTCGGTCCACTAACTCAAAGCACACAGCTTCCTATATTGTTCCTACTCCAAAATATCTCTGTGATTTCCTTTTCTACAGTTCAAAATCATTTTTTCTCCAAATATTCACTGACTCTCTACTATGGTCAGGCATCTTTCTAAGTGCTAAGCAATCACGATCTGTCTTCATGTAGCTTAACTTCTAGTGTTGGGAGACAGAAAATAGGCAGAAGGATGCAAACCACTTGGGAGGTAAAATCAAGCAGGGACTGGACGAAAGCAGGAATGTTGGGAATTTGGTGAGCTGAGGTGAGGTACGGTTGGTCCCATTCACCTTCCAGGTTCTGTTTCAGTCTTACCAAACTGGCCTCCCTCTCTCGCATGTGACATGGCCTAGAAGACTTTTGAGACTTGTCCCTCATTCGGGTTCCAGGTCCTCTCACCACTCTATTCTCCCACCCCCGCCAATTCTTCCAAAACCCACCCCCAATACTCTGGCACTGCAAAGGTGTCCTGTTCTTGAGGCACGAACATCCTATATAGTCCTTGTGCTTCTGCTGCATGGCCGCCCTTCGTACGGCAATCGTCTTCATACACAGAGAACGCCTTGGCAGCAGGCGCCGTGGAAGGAAGACGAGCTTAGGAATCAGACCCCTGTGCCTGATTGCAGCCTCATCTCCCATGACCTGCGAATCTGAGTAGAAACTACTGATGTGCTCTTTGCATCAAGTTCCTTCCCACTTCAAGAGGGAAATCCATGGCCATCATGGAGAGTAATGGGGAGGTTTACATGATTTAAAATCGTGAGTTATGATGATCCCTGTGTAACGACTCCCACCCATTAACACAGAACAAAGGCAGGCATGTACTGTGCTCAAAAATATTTCCTCCTGTAAATGGTACCAACAGCTCTGGATTCCTAGGGAACTCCAAGAGTTAGTGTAAGCTAAGCAATTCAAAATTCTACATTGGCCCATCACACGTAGTGGACCCTGAGGAGACACCAAAGCGGGTAAGCATTGGAGAACACAGCTGGTGGCTAATATTGAGTCTCTCATAGAAAAGAAATTCAGAACGCCCAACCTTTATAATTTTATTACCAGGTGATAAAGAAAAGATGGCAGTGGTGGTGGTGGTGGTGGTGGTGGTGGCGGTGAGTGTGTACGGGCTTGTGAGCGAGAGGGTTGAGTGGTGACTGCCGAGCAGTTCAGTGGCTCCCTATGTTCTGAGGAAGTAGAAGAGGCAGGAACTGGGTGAGGCAGAGGGCTATTTGGGACGTGATGGACCTGACTGTCCCCAGTGGCCTGAGACTAACACGGATTTTGGAAAATCAACATAAGACTCTATGACTGGAAATCAAAAACCTAAAAGAGAATGCCCTCTGGGTTTTACAGTAATTAGGAGTTTTACTTATTTTGCTAGAAAAGAAACAATAGGTTATTTTTAATATTCACATAATATTCCCCTAGATTACACTGGAGCTCAGATTATCCCATGAGTAGAGGCTATCATTTATCCAGGGTTGCGCAATGACTAAGCTGGTCAGAGGAACTAACATTCATTTATTCATTAGGTAATTTATTCAACATTGGTGGGCAGTAGCAGATAGTCAACCAGTAGTTGCTGACGTAAAGTGTACTCAAATCCAATTACACTTATTCTTTTTATTTTATGTTTTGCCTTATAACAGTTTCTCATACAGCTTTGTTCCACCAAACTTAATTTTCTTACTATTTCCCAAATATTCCTTTAGATTCTCATGCCAAGACACTTCAATCATACCATTTCTTTCACTGGAATGACTCTTTGGACACCTTTATGCTGACCTCCACTTCTGTTTTGATCACATGAAGTTCATTTCTGACCTCACTTCTTTTTTTTTTAAGATTTTATTTATTTATTTCAGAGAGAGAGAGTGAGAGAGAGCATAAGAGGGGAAAAGGTCAGAGGGAGAAGCAGACTCCCCATGGAGCTGGGAGCCCGATGTGGGACTCAATCCCGGGACTCCAGGATCATGACCTGAGCTGAAGGCAGCTGCCCAACCAACTGAGCCACCCAGGCGCCCCTGACCTCACTTCTGACTACATAGTTCTGTGATTTTGTTCTGAGTCTGCTGGCTTCTCTCATCAGCACCCTTGGTTCCGGTCACGGCCCACACTGCAAGGACTCCCGTCTCAGGTGTGCCCTCTTTAGGATGCCCATGGCACTCTGTACCCAGCATGAGTGAACCACAGCGTCCCTCCACTGCTCCCCCCCCTTCTCCATCACATGCTGTGACTGCACCACCCCCTGCACGCACTCAGCTGGGGATGTGGCACACATCCTTTACCTCCTTTCTACTCTCAGTGCATCTTCTGTGGTGCATCCATCAGACCCTTGCTCCTTAACTTCCTACATATGCCTCAGTAATGCCCCTTCCTTGCTATCTCCAGTACCAATGTCAGATGGTTCTTATCATCTCTTCCCTGATTCCTACAGCAACTGCCTGGGTTCCACACTTTGGGGGTTGTGCCTGTAAAACTCAGCCTCTTCTCAGTTGTCAGACACATTGCCTAGAACACAAATAAGACCATAGCAAGCATTTGCTGAAAACTGACAGGTACCCCATCACCTGAGAACAACTTCAGCCCCTTGGCATGGTCATGTAGACTTTTCTAAAGTTCCTGATGCTTACCTCTCCATTCCACACCCTGAAAATTATGCTCCATGCACTTCAGACCACTTATAATTGCCTTCTTCTCCTTAATGCCTCTCATTCCTGTGCCTTTGTTCATGCTGTGCTATCTATATAGAAGACCTTGTATTCCCTCCTCTGCACCCTGCGCACCTGAGCAGTTCCTACTCATATTTGGAACTGCTCCAGAAAACTCATTTTATAACTTGCTACCAAGCTGTGTTAGACCCACCTTCTCTGTGGTCCCATTACATTTTGTAAACCACTTTGCACTTATTTCATTCTATTATCTCTGTGTATGTGCTTATCCCACTAAACTGAATCCTGTCCGTACCTCAGGGCTGGTGTCATTTAATATCTCTCATTCCTGTCCTAGAGCATTTGTAATAAACATTCACTGATTGGAAGAGTTAAATGAAAATTCTGTCTACTGCACAGAATTTTTAGGGGGATAAAATGAAGTAATGTATACAAGCATGACTTAAAACTCTTAAAACTACTTTACAAATATTAGTGATAAGATTGATATAATATTGATATTGGTACTGATGGTGATAGTGTTGGTGATGGTGATCATGTGATATTGATGGTGATGATGGTGATGGTGATGGTGCCTGTGATTATGGTCATGGTGATGATGATGATGGTGTTGATGATGGTGACGATGATGGTGGTGATGATGATGGTGATGGTGATGGAGATGGTGACGATGGTGATGGTGATGGTGGTGATGGTGGTGGTGGTGATGGTGATAGGATGCTGATATC